>JABTXL010012489.1:479233-502557 GCA_025134845.1 Neodon shergylaensis | reverse complement strand
CTCCTCCTCCTCCTCCTCCTCCTCCTCCTCCTCCTCCTCCTCCTCCTTCTCTGTGTGTGTGTGCGCGCGTGCACACCAATTTGCCTAGACTGACTGGCCAGCGAGTCCTAGGAATCCTTGTCTTCCCTTCCTGAGCACTGGAATTCTAGGTCCGTTCCTCAGTGCCTGTCTTTTATCTTAGCTGGAAACTGAACTCAGGTCCTCATGATAGCACTCTGCAGACTAAGCCCTCTCCAAGCCCTCCCCCACAGTTATTTTTTTAATTTCTTTTTAAAAGCCTGATGCATCAGACTAAAAAAGCAGCCAGTATTCAAATAGCCAACCTTGCCTGAAGAACCTGGTAAATGACATTTAGCAAAGGACTGCTGCTTCCCTAACAGCCTGTTCCTCCTCACAAATGGAACTGAATTTTATCTTATTTTTTTAATTAAAAATATTCATGTGACTAGTCTGAGGAGAGGAAACAAAGTTGAAAAGGAAACAGCAATTCCCACCACTCCTTCAGTCTCCTGTTCTGTCATACACTCTGGTCTTAGCCCCTGATACACATGCACCAGTCTGCTAGGGCATTTTTGTGAAAGCAGTGACACTATTCTAATAACAAGGGGTCCAGCCCAATGTTTGAAACAAAAGTAGCCACTTTGAAATCACGAAATAATCACGAAAACAAAAGGCCATTATGTTCATAAAACAGATTAGCAATTTAGAAAGTCTATACATCCACCATGACAGCGTTAAGTACACAGGAACCACCCACTTATACTTGCTTTTAAGTTGGATGTAAGAACATTTACTCCGTTTAAACATCTGGTCAGTTTTCTACCATTTGTAGCCAAGAGTACACAAGCATTAAAAACCTCCCTACTGAATAGCAATGAAACTCCTGTCTCGATTTTATTTGTGAAATAAGTACATGGCTAATGAATTGTGGTATGGTATAACTTTGTTTTTTTTTCCTGAATAGTCAATGGTTTATTGAGAGACATTACTATTCACCACAATGTGGTTACATAATGAATATTAAGTCAGTGACTATTAAGTCCATTGTTAGTATTATGTCACTTACTTGTTCTTTGTAGCTTAATAGGATTCTCTTAATCTTTTCCTGTATGTTTGCTATGTGTATAATATCTTATAGTTTCTAAGAGACTCTAAGATGGTATATATAACTGTAAGGTTCCAAAATCTGATTAAAATACCAAATCAGAGACCAAACTAGAACATTTTATATCACAAAGACAATTTCATAATAAATATTTCTCCTCCTTGACTCTATTTTCTCTATATCCTACATTCATTCTTTGAGTAAACCCCATTCCTCCTTCTTTGCAATATATTTAGAACCTTGTGCTTTCTCATGGTTTCTACCAAATCTGAAGCAAGTACAATCCTTTCATGCCTAGATAATTAGAGACGCTGCCTCCTTGGCCTCTTTGCTCCCTTCTTTGGCATCGATGCACACTCCTCTCAACAGTCAGTGATGTGAGACAGTGATGCTATTACTGCTCAGAGTGCTACGTGTCTCGGATCACTAAGATGCTTCTCAACCTCAAATCCTTCAAGAGGCCCAGATACCTCTAACCTTTGTTGATTGTCACTCCTTGTGCCAACACCACTGGTTTACTCTTAAAGAAGTCTCTGGGCTACAGATTAGCAGAGGGCCTACCTTCTATGTGCCAGACACATTCCCCCAGGGCCTCTTGCACCTTCTGTTTTCTTTCTCCCCATAGCTCTTTACCCACAAGTCATGGAAACCACGCCCTACTGTCCTTCATCACTTTCAGGCTTCACCATGTCATTGTCATAGCAAGGTCTTCCAATTCTAAACCATCACACGTCTTCTCATGCCTTCACTAATTTTTCTCCTGATCAGTTCTCCCCATCCAACAGTCTTGTATTTCTAATTTTTAGAAAACCTTGTTTATTTCTTCCTTTTCCCCTAGGTGCTGTCACATGAAGGAAAACAATTGCTTTTGTTTCCTAAGAGTAAACAAAACACCCATTATATGTATGAATGGAAAAAAAGTATATGCAAAACAAAATAAATTCACCCAAGTCTGGCCGAAAATATATTCTAGATATATTTTATACAGACTATGTCAATTTTTATATAAATAAAAACAACAGGAATATAGACATGGTCAGTGGATGCCTGTTAAGTTATGACCTCCAGAACCTCTAAGAATACAACATTATTTTAGATATTCCACCATTGTGGATTCCATCATTGTCTTCCACGAGTCACTAAGGTCTGACTTGTCATTCCAAGGCTTATTCCTTCTCTCTGCATGCCCTCTTGACGTTGGCAGTTGAGATGTTATCTGTGACAAATCCTAAGCAGGCACCAAGTAGAAGCTGCCTGGCTGAAACCGAGTCCCTCTCCAGAGACAGATGACTATTTTAGAGGACCCAAAAGTACAGATTTATTTTACACAATCTCTTATGGAGCAGGAAGATAAGAACTGACTTTATCATGCATTGGAAGCTTAGAGATAAATCGAGAAATTGGACTCCAATGCCAGGACTCTGGTGCTTGCTCATGTGGACAGCGACTTGATCTCATGCTGACTGGTATGGAACCTCTAAGTTCACAACGCAAGTGATGAGTATTTTTCCAAGGATTATTTATATCTAGATTATACCTGCATGGTCATCCTCACACCTCATTTACATATAATGTGTCAGGATCACATTTATGGCTTGGAAGCTAAACTAAGATTGGTCAGACCCCTGGGCCATAGAATAGTGGTTTCTTGCCTTACTAATTAGAATGAATCAGCATTCCATAGACAATAGCAATATTAAAGGATTATACTTCACTGACAATTTCAGGATAGGATGATCCATAATGGAGCATGCAGAAAAGAGGTGAAATATCAAAAGAGAGGCATTTTAAATTAATTTAATATCACACCACAAAGTCATCACTATATTGGAAAGTAACACAGTTTCTAATCTAGAACATTAAAAATGAGATGGTATGTCTAAAAGTGAGTTCATGAAAAGACAGTGGCAGGAAGAAAACAGTCTTACAAGAGATGCCTATGGATGGCAATGTCATTAAACTAGTGAATATGGGTCTTACGACATTCTAGATCATGGTTCTGTTATCACTATTCAACCTCTTCAGCTATGGGTCCTTCATTATAAGGGACAAAAAACACATTTAAGAAAATAAGGTGTGCCTCAAGGATATATTGTTACTTGTGCCAATATTATTAACGATATCTTAGTCCACAATCACATGCTCATATCAGTTCTGTATTTCTGAGCTAGCTGCAAGCTCATCTTCCTTCCTCATGGCTGCCCCAATAGTGTAAACAGATTTCTAGCAGTCTAAGACCATATGACCTAACCCACTACTTGATAACAACTCCAGATGGGATTTCTACCAAGTCTAAGAGCTGGAACTACTTAGGTGCCCAGATACAAGTTTGTTTGTTTGTTTTTGAAATAGACAAGCAAGTTTTCTCTGCTAATTTCTTTCTTCGGATGAGCTGTTTTCATGAGCTCCTGTGAACAACAAGCAGAATGGCTTTTATAAAGCTCTGATACTTTCTTCAATACATAACCTTTTTATGGTTCCCTACCTTCATTATGCTTATTCTTAACTCCCTGTAAACAAATCTGTCTCCAATTTGTAGGAGAAAGTTATTTTTCATTAGTAGCAAGGCCTATGAATGCCGACAAAAAAAATACTATGCCTGAGGACATACCTAAGATGCTACATGGATTAAATGTTAATTGCTCTTTTAAAAGGAAAACCTAGCGAATGATATTCTTTGAAGCCAGTTTCATCACACCCACACATAAACTCACCTGCATCTGATGGTGTCCCTTCTCCTGAGCCCTGTTCACCATCCCTTGTCTCACTTAATACAAGTGTCTCCCCGCTCTGTTCTCTGGTAGAGGAGCGCAACAGTCACCCCTTAATGAAAGTCATGCTGTCTGTGCACCCACTCACTGCCCATCTGTAGTCACAGCCCATGCTCCAGAAACCAGATCCTCAGCATCTCCTCCCAGCATCTGGTTTCTCATAGAGGTGGAGGAAAAGGCCATCTTTAGGCAGGAAAAGCAATAAGTAACATACACGTCAAAGCATGTGTTGCTTCTAGAGCTCTATGCTGGAAAATCAAGAAATAAACTCCAAACCAAATCAAAGGAAACAGAGCAAGGAGCCTGTAAACTGGCTACTTATTTACACAGTCTGGTCATTTTCAGTCTGCACTCCTGGAGGTCATGGCAGAACTGATGTGCAATTTACTTTCTTATTGATCAGTTAGCTTACTCACCTCTCAGATGGCAACAATAAGCAGAAGAGACTCCTAACATATAGGCTGTGCTGGGGCTGGAGGGTTTTCACCCTGTTCTCCCACACCAAGCATCCACATGCACTAGGAAGCCACTATCTGTCTCTTCAATAAAACATGTTACCTTTTGCCCTGCTCATAGCAGCCACCCTAAACTTCATCTCCCAATGTTTAGTAGTGATGGGCTCTGCTTCATGGACTGGGGTCAACTGCATGGAATCTCTCAGGCAATGTCTACTTAGATCCTTTCTGGAAGGCTGTTTTTTGTTTGTTTGATTGTTTTATTTAGTCGTATGATGAGCCTGTATAGTTTTCCTGTCATCCCCTTACTGTAAACATGCTCTCCACACAGCTTTTTCTCTCCACTGTTCTTGTTCTGTAGATTGCTCCTTTGATGGGCAGAAACCTTTAGCTTGACACAGTCCTATTTATTGTTTCTGCTTTTGTTATCTGTGGTTTTAGTGACACATTGAGGGCCGGTGTTTGGGGCTTTTAGTTATGCTTTGTTCTCTGAGCTTCACTTTCTGACCCAAATCTTATTTTTACTTGATATTTTGAGACCGGGTTTCACTCACTAGCTCTTCCTGGCCTGGAACTCATTATATAGAATAGGCTGGCATTGAATTTATAGAGATCTGTCTGTCTCTACCTCCCAAGTACTGATATTAAAGGTGCATCCCATCATTATTTTTGCATGTAATACAGACTAAGAATTCGATTTCAGCTTTCATATACCTGGATCTCTAGTTTTCAAAGCAGCATTTATTGAAGAGACTATCCTTTTCCTACTATGTATTCTTGGCTACTGTTTTGAAGATTATTTAATCTTATTATATTAATTAGGGTTCTCTAGAGGAAGAGAACATATATATATATATGTGTGTTTCTTTATGTATATATGCACATATGAATTTAAAGAGGATATATTAGAATGGCTTACAGGTTGTGGTCTTGCTACTCCAGTAATGGCTGTCCACCAAAGGACAATCCAAGAATCCAGTAGTTGTTCAGTCCATGAGGCTGGTCTTCAGCATATGCCAGAACCCTGTGACATAGGCTCTGATACCAGCGAAGGAATGGACTTGCCAGGGAGAGTGAGCAAGCAGTCAGAGAGCTAAAGCTTCCTTCCCCCATGTCCTCTATACAGGTGTGGGCCAGGTTCAAGGTGGATCTTCCCACCTCAAAAGATCTGGATTAAAAGGTGGATCTTCCTACTTCAAATGATTTAATTAAGAAAAAAATCCCTCACAGGCATGCCCAGTTGCGGCTCAGGTTTGAGTTCATTCCAGATGCAGCCAAGTTGACAAACAGGAATAGCCATCACACTTATATTCAGGAATTCATTTCTGGGATCTTTTTTGGTTCACTGACCCAGTCCACACAAGTGATTTTCAATGCGCACATCGGCGTCGCATTGCACTTATGTGTTTGTTTATATCCATGTGTTGGAGATGAAACCCAAGACCCTATGCACACCAGGTAAGCACTCGTCCACTGAGCTATATCCCCTAGCCCAGAACAACAGTGTTTTGACCAGCACAGCAATATTGTTTTGCTACACTGCTTATACTGGTCTTGACTCTCTGGCTCATATCATTCTCCAGAGGACTTGTAACTGTAGGCAGATGACTCCCAGTTTGTGCTAATTATCCCCCCTTTCAGTCTCTGAGAACGTTTACCCTTTTTCTTTGGATACTATGTTAAGCAAACAGAATATGACTGTCATCAAAGAAGGCACTGAAGGCACTATACACAGCTGATAAAGGAAGGACTTCAGGTTTGAGTCATTTCAAGTAAATGACTAGACACTTAGTACGCCTTCTCAAGGCAAGGAACTAGCTCCTTATATGAAGCTCAAAGAATTTGCGGCTAGGCTTTTCTTCCCTTTACAGGCAACTGTAATCATTTAAAGGTTAAACTGCAGGGCCTCTTAGTCCATTTCCATTGTGTATGAAATCCCAGAAGGCAACACTGTTTCTATTCCTACCTGAAATGAGCATCCAGACAACTGCCGAACTTTGGTCCCTGTCTTTGGACATCATTTAAAACATAATTCCATCAAAAAGAAAAATTTTAAATTTCCAGGAATTCTACTAACTTGTACTATTTTTGTTCTTCAGATCCAAACATATGACACCATATCTCTGAGGCTGTCTGCAAAGGAGGTGGCATTCGGTTCCAGGCTAGAGCCGGTTACTGAGACAGACTAGGGACACCAATTATCTTTAAGTAAGTTAATGGTTCTTTTTTTATTACTATTTTTTTTTATTAAAGATTTCTGTCTCTTCCCCACCTCCGCCTCCCCTTTCTCTCCCCCTTCCCCAATCAAGTCCCCCGTCCCTCGTAAGCCCAAAGAGCAGTCAGGGTTGCCTGCCCTGTGGTAAGTCCAAGGACCACCCACCTCCATCCAGGTCTAGTAAGGTGATCATTCAAACTGCCTAGGCTCCCACAAAGCCAATAGGTGCAGTAGGATCAAAAACCCATTGCCATTGTTCTTGAGGTCTCAGTAGTCCTCACTGTCCACTATGTTCAGCGAGACTGGTTTTATCCCAGGCTTTTTCAGACCCAGGCCAGCTGATAGGCATCCTCCTGAATATTAACCTTCATCAGGCGATGAAAGGAGACAGAGTCAGAGACAGAGACCCTCATTGGAGCACCGGACTGAAATCTCAAGTTAATCGTTCTTATCCTTAGTTATCACTGGGGAGATAAAGGGAAAGAACTCCCGTCTTTGTACTTCCATGAACAAGAACTTAGTATCTAGAGAACGTTTTTCAGAAGGTGGGCTGCTTTGTGGGCTGAGATCATCCTTCCATTGCCCTTAGGAATGGGGAGATAGTTACAGAGCTCCCAATGTGGAAAAGATTAATACAGTGATGGGAAATGAAAAATGAGCAATCTGAGGAAGTAAACAGAATTGGATCAAAAGGAAATACATCAAACTAACTACCCACTAACAACTATGAAACAAAATGTCCACGGTTTAGTGGTAGCTTAGAAAATTCTTGATAATACTATGTGGCCTTTAGACTAGTTATTTTGGGTTTCCCTAATGACTATAGGCAATGTATCCTTGTTCTTAAATATACCAGGATGAGAAGGAATAAAGTCCTTTTGATTGACAAGAAAAACAAAAATTCAGAAAAGAATTCATCTATAAGATTGCCCCAGATTTTTCAGATTTAAAATATTCCCGTCTGAAACATTCTCATGTCTTGTTATAGAAGACATTTGTTGTTTCTAAAATTCACTTCTGTGGGCATGTGGCCTGTGTGGGTCCTCCCTGCGCTAAGCTACGAGCATATGCTACTCTGGGTCACAACTCAAGAATGGGGACTCAGTTGAACTACAGCCTACTAAGTCAGCAGAGTTTCTGACTGCCTGGTTTCTGTTATGGAGGAATCTGACACTCTTTTCTGATAAATGAGAACGAGAGGACTCATACACCTTCAAGAATTCTACTTCAAAGCATAAGGGAACATGTCTGAATAAGTTTTGTGTCACTATAAGAGAATGTCCAAGAGTGAGTAACTTGTAATAGACAGAAATGTTTGACTCATTGCTCTGGAGGTTAAGACGTCTAAGAGCATTTGCCTTAGCACTTGGCAGGGGCCTTTGGCTGCAGCTATCTGATGGCAGAAGGAGGAGAACAAGAGAAAGCAAAATAGAAGTGAGGGACAGGCTTAGTTTTCTTTTTTTAAAAGTGGTTTTATTAAGCTATTTATTTTCTCTGCTCCCTTCCTTTCCTCCCCTCTCCCCTTCTACCCTCTCCTATGATCCCCTTGCACCCAATTTACTCAGATCTTGTCTTTTTGTTGTTGATGTTAAATATTTCTTATAGTTTATTTAACTTTATTTTTATGTGCATTGGTATGAAGGTGTCAGCTTCCCTGGAACTGGATCTTCAGATAGTTGTGAGCTGCCATGTGGGTGCTGGGAATTGAACCCGGGTCCTCTGGAAGAGCAGTCAATGCTCTTAACCGCTGAGCCATCTCTCCAGCCCTGAGACCTTGTCTTTTTCTACTTTCCATGTAGATTAGATCCATGTATGTCTCTCTTAGGGTCCTCTTTGTTGTCTAGGTTCTCTGGTGTTGTTAATTGTAGACTTATTTTTCTTTGCTTTATGCCTAAAAGCCACTTATATTTGTCTTTCTGGGTCTGGGTAACCTTACTCAATATGGTGTTTTCTATATCTATCCATTAGGGACAGGCTTAGTTTTCTAACAAAGCCCTTCTTATGGAACTAACCTAGTTGAGGACAGTGATAGCAATCTGCCTGTAAATGGGGAGCTCTCATGAGCCAATGAGCTCTTTTTACTAATAACACGTGGATTGAGGGACTTTCTAGTGACAGTATCCCATTTCTAGCCTTAGCTTCCAAAATTCACATTCTTTTCACACTGCAAAATATAGTCTCTCTATCCCATTTTGCATGCCACTTACATGGGCTGTGTTCTGACAAGTCCACCAAATTTAAAGTAAGTCATATGTGTATTCAATACATCTAACCCACCATATACCACAGCTTATCAACACATGTCTCATCTAAATTACTATGGGTGGGGTTGAGAAACTCCACATGAAGGTTACTTTCTTTGTGGCAAAAGTCAGCCACTGGGCAAGAAAATGCCCCTGCCTGGACTGCTGACAGTATGCTAAGTACAAGGCCATCAAGGGGATTTGACGATGCTGTTTCTTCAAGCACAAAAATGCTTGCCAGCATAGCTCAGTCCACTGTGCCTTGACTGGCTGGAACTTTATGAGTGTTTATGTTATCTATGAACCATCTGTCTTCCCTCTAATGCTTTATATATTTTCTAATGTACCCAGAGCTTTGACATCAATGAAAACACTTTATAATAAAATGGAAACTAAATAAAGTGGAAATAAGCTATTGTGTGAGATGTGTGGATGCTGTAGACACTTCCCACAACTGGGAAACACCTTAGGTTCCTTGTTGTGATCTTATGATGCTCAATAACATTGTATCAGAGCAAACTCGTTCCCAAAGCAAGCTTTCCATGGAAATTCTTCCAAGAAAAAAAAACATGGCTTCAGGTACTAATTGAGTCAAGAACAAAACTGTCCATTCTCTACCAAATATTAGAGCAAAAAGTACAGGTTTAGTTAATTACAGTCCATTCTCGGTGAAATTTTCTGCTTTAGGTAAAAATGAGCCTTTCCCTACAAGGCTAACATGAAAATTTCTTTGTTTAAGTCCTAAACCTACACATTTACTGGAATTTCTAATTATTTACTGAGACTGAGAGCTTTCAGATATTCTTAGCTCTACAGAGAGCTATGAATTTGAATTGCCATAAAGAATTATTTGTCCTCAAAGCAACCTGGGACATAACTGAGATGCATAAACATAGGAACTCTCCTGGTGGTGTCACCAGCAATTTAATATCCTGCCAAAACAAAAGTGCTTTCTTCCTGAGGCTTGTGAAAATGACAAGTAGTGCTGACACCTGAGGAGGCTGCGAAATAAAGGCCTGCGCGGAGCAAGTGAGACCCAGTCCTTAGGAGCCCGGAGAGCTGATCCCAGTCCTCAGGAGCCCAAAGAGCTGATCCTGTAATTCATCCCGAGTGAGAATGTAGCTGGGGCACCCTCCTCCTGTCCCTGAACAGGAGGGCTCTGTGGACCTGCAGACAGGATGCTTCTTCTCACCTGCTAGGGGATTTGCTGTCCCTCTGCATCTGTCCCTCTGCAGAGGATTAAGGCTAAGCCTTCTGAATGCACTCATTTCTCTGATGTTATCTTTATACACCAGGATAAAGTTCCACTTGGTCACGCAGCTGAGTATCAAGAACCTGGTAAGCATTCTAGGTTCTGGGGTAGAGCTGTAAGCAAAATACACAAACTGGGCCATATTCTATTCAGGAAAGTTCCCTACATTTTCCTGAGGAGAGAAGGGAGCTATTTGAAGAACGCTGCTCAAAGCAGAAGATGCTGGGCATCGGCCTCCATAAGCATCCACAGGAGATCAATTCTGTGACTCAACTCAGCACAGGAGATTGTCCATGATCCATTACTTCAATTTTCATCTGAGTTAGTGAAAAACAGTGACTCACTTTCCCGAGAGTATTTATTCATCTCGCAGAAAGCCCTTCTGATGACATTCAGGCAGGAAGGGCACTTGGACCTTCCTCATTGACACAGGTTAATGCAGCTTGACAGACAATTCGACACACTGGGCACCTTAGCCTGAGTCTGACTTTAATGAGTCCTGGAATACAATCTTCAAGTTCCTTGAGGAGGCAATGAGGACAACACCTAACTTTCCTAAAACTGGTCTAATTTCAGCGTTCAGGAAATAAGACAGCTGCTTCTTGCTGGGCTCCAGTTTCAGAAACAGGGCCCCACAGAAGAGCCACACATTGGTCTCTTTTGTGCTAGTCCTGGCTACCTTCCTGTGGCCTTGCAAGGGCTCCACCTCCTGGGGAAAGGCTCTCCTCCCAGAGTCAAGGGCTCAAAGGAAGGTGCTGAGCGCTGGAAGCAGGGGAGAGAGGTGTTGGGGAATTTAATTACAAAGTGTGAAACAAAACCGAGTGCATAGTTTTGAGTTACTCCAGAAGTGTGAAGAATAATGATTGCTTTTTGAGAACTCACATTTCCCAAAGATGAACAAGCCTGGCCAAAGCTGAGTTACTCACTTTTTCTTTTCATTGATTTTTTAAGTCTTTTGCTGGTCGGGCTTTAGTAGTTTTTGTTAACAAACTTTCAAGTTCTACTAGAAAAATTTTCTGTCTTGGAGAGCAAGGACTCCTTTCCCATGGAGAAGAGTAGTGTGTGGCTCTGCTGTCGATCTTAAATATAATGCCACAACTCAGGAAGCAGCTCCAACAAGCAAGTACCGGGCCTCGCCGTGCTGCACTGGGGGCCTGCAGGATCTACTTCAGACACCGAGACAGACTAATGGAAGTTCAATACAGAGCCAACTGAGGCTGAGTTCCAGCACAGATTGACTTTTTATGGTAGACTAGAGAGGGATTTCTATAGGGAAGATTTGTGCCTTACTTTGAAAGAAAGTAAGTAGAAAGAAGAAAACTCCATGAAGGACATTGGAGGCAGAAGTAGCTGAATTCAGAAGGAGTGCATCTATGGTCGGGGAGAGGAGAGGCAGAAATGTTCATACTGCATGTGGACAGAGTAATGGTCCAGATAGGAGAAAAAGGCAAATCCTCTCAGATTCATGTGTAGGGCTTTTTGGAGGGTAAACAGAGCAGAGTTTGGGTGTAGGAGCTGGGACAGTTGTAGAACAGGTGACACTATCAATCAGGTTGATCCTCAGAACCAAAGAACGAAGCACTTGGATGAACTGAAGGCAGGAAAGACAGCTGGAGACAACCGCTAGTTCACATGAGAGATAAAGAAGCCAGGACATGCGCAGGGGAGGCACCAGGCAGTGGTTCTGACAGAGGCTATAGGGTGGAGCACTGCAAAGACGGGATCAGGAGCCGAGTGCTCAGATGCCCCCATTTCAATATCGAGGAGGAAATGGCACGTCACGTGGGAACAAGGAAGAATGGGGGACACGAAGGGACGGGAGGTGCGAAGAGGGATAGCAGACCCGACAAAAGAGCGCGTGCGAAACGAAAACCTCGCAGCATACACAGCTCTTCTTTCTCTTCCCTTTCTGTCTTGATTTTTAGAAAATGATTGTTTAAGAATCTGGAGGTGGTGGCCAAGAGGGAGAGCTGGAGGGGACTGGCTCTGACTGGAGAGAAACCATAGACAAAGTGCACACCGGGGAAGATGCGTTCGGCTTGGTATGGAATCTGCTGCCTTTCTCATCATCAACACCAGATGATGTGAATGAGCTGAAACTCGGGGCATCAATCCCCTCCTGAAAGCAGGGCGGGGAGGGGTGGAGAAGAGGGTACTGATGTCACTAGCAGCAAGGGTGTGCGGGACGAGCAGATGCTTCCCATCACCCTGCAGCTCATTTCCTCCTAAACTCTGTTGGAAGAAACTCAGGGTCACGGAAAGCAGCTGTCCTCCCGGCATGTTTCCCGTGCTGCTGTTCTTTTCTAACCTTATCTCAGGGACACACTATTCCTACAGGAGGAGATTTGTTTGACGTGCACTTTGTTATTTATTTGGCGCTTCAGTAAAACCCCAAGTGTGAGGAGCTACAAGAACCCCTGTCATATCAGCACATGCTCAGTTGGAGCCAGGACAAGGCCAGCTCACTACCACGACTGCTAGGAGGTGTTTGCTTCAGTGGCAGATAATTAAACAAGAACTTAGCAACACTAGGCTCACTGTACCTCAAACTCCAGATAGTGATCTTTGAGCTTGTACTCATCGACATCCTTGGCTTTGACCTTCTTGTCTGGGGGATATGAGCGGTGCTCAGCCAGCTCAGTCGTGATCTGCTTCAGCTTGCTTTCATGGGATTTCAGCTGTTCCTCCTGCAGGAAAGGATGAAGTCATTCAGTGCTCAGAAAATAATCAAAGACAAGCACAAGATGCCCGTAAAATCCTTTCTGTTTAATGACTTCAATTATCAAAACAGTCCAGTGAGCCTTTGGTCCTAAGTCCTTCCAACTGTTTTAGGCCCATGTTGCAATTCCTTTTTAGGATGGAGCAGGAACTAGCATGACTGGCCAGTCTCTTATCACAAAGCCAGGCCATTTCTGAGTTCTTTACCAGCTATGCTCATCACCAAGTGGGGACCGGGCCTCTTCAAAGAAACCCTGTTAAACAAGGTACAAAGCTGGACAACTAAATGCCTTTCCTGAGAATCACGTGACTTGGCTTCTCCTTTCATGCCCACTCAGTAATGCTCTTAGCTTCTCCCTGTTTATCTTAATGAATATTAATTTGCACAATATTTTCCTCTTGGGGAGAAATTGTGCTACGCAGAAATGCTTCTATGAAATGTATTTGCAGATGAAATCCTTCCCTAGAGCAGCAGAGGTTCTCACTTGCTTCAAGTTCACTGACCCAAAGTTAAACACTGAGTGATTCCAGCATGCAAGCATTAGTCCAAACACAAGGCACTGGCATAATACTATCAATCCTATGCGTAAGTATGTTCATTCCTGGATACCATTTTCATCAACTTAGTAATACACTACCGAAAAAGACCTCCTGTCCAGCTCTCTCAGAACATATTGAAAATATTCATTCTTCTTTCTATTTTGTTTTTGTTTTGAGACTCACTGAGTAGAATAAGCTGGCCTTGAAACTTATTCATTACCCTCCTGCCTCCACCTCCACATCCAGCAGCTTTAAACACACTCGAAATAAAGACATTCTAACTCTCTGGCACCCCTACAATTGTGTAACTACTTAGCATTCTGCTTTTCCAAGAAAATTGTTCAAAATCTTGAACAATTTTACATCTGCAGTATAAAATAGTTGGGTGGCAGATAAAAAGGAATTAAAAAGAACAATAAATATATTTTATATAACGGAACCATAATTCTATATTATAAAATTTGTACAGCAGAATAAAGATGGATTTTAAAGCTACCAAAATATTAATAACCACAAATACTAAAGACTATGTAATAATTTAAGTAAAAAGTTACCCAGAAAGCATGGGTCAAATACAGTATCTTAGAGTCTTCTGAATTAGTGAGATCCCTAGCTCTCAAAGAAAATAACCTCAATGTTTAAGGTCATGAAATAGAAAATAAATAATGAAGTAAACTAAATAAGTACACAAAAAAGCATGGAGTGAAGGATGAAAAAGGACCAGGTTCACTTGGAGTACCAGGCATATCAAAGTACCAAAGTAGTCCTGGCAAAAATTGGAGAGAGATATACCTAAGATTCTGGAAAACTCATCGGCTGTGCACTGGTAATGACAAAAGCCAATGACCATTCTCCAGGGAGATTAGTTTATAATTCTTCATTCATCTATTAAGCTCTGCCAAGGAGTATACAGACCATGTTGCAGAGATAAACCCCCACGCACCTATACGAGAAGACGGAAGCTCACCAAGGCCCAGAGTCCTTAGGAGACACTGGATAGTGTGACCTCTCTGCATGCATGTTACACACCAGGGAAGGCTAGGAGGACAGCAACCCTCTGCCGCCCAAAGGGAAGTATTTCAGACTCTGATCTTGCTGGAACCCTATCCTTCGGTTCCTGGGGCTTCAGAACTCTGAGGATGTGTATCAACACCCCAGTTCTGGAAATCTGAATGGAAGGTCCAGAATTACTAGATAATCCATCCATCCCAATTCTGGGTAAAGAGAAATGGAATGAAATAATGTAAAAAAGATGCATGCATTCTTATGGTCATAGGCGCATTACTCACAATGTTCATGATACAGACAGAAACTACGAGTGTAACAACAGAGACTGTGACTAATCAAAATGTGACATATATATTCAGCCTTAAAAAACAAAATTCTGGTCACATACTACAGTATGGATACATGGAAAACACTGTATGAGCTCACTTACACAGGAAATCCAAAAAAGTCAAACCCATGATACTAGATGGTGGAACATTGGCTCTATAGCCTGGAGATTGTGGGGATTGTGGGGATAAATACAGACAAATCATATTTGTCAGCTAAAATTTAAAATGAGATTTTACTTTCTTTTACCTCATAGTATTTTCATTTTGAAGGGCATTTCATATTTTGTCTTTTAATGTAATTAACTGATACCCTGCCGAGTCTGGCACTAGAGCAGTTCTTCTGAGTCACCGTCGCAAGTGGCTGGATTATAGATGTGTTCACTGCACCTGGATTTATTTAACTTTTGCTACTTGCATTAACCATACTCATGAATGAGGTTAAGTGTGATATCTTAATACATATTTATAGTAGACCCCGACATCATAGACTATAGACTTGTGTATGGGGTGAGGTATATAGTTCTGACCAGCGAGGAAGGCAACTACAAGACGCCTCTTCTGCCATAACACATATTCCCAGTGTCTTCTCAGTGGGTCTTTATTACCCCTATCCTTGGTCAAACCACAGGATAAAGTGAAGGACAAGTTGGCTTGTATCTGAGTAGCAGAGTGCTTTGTGTTCAAATACCTACTATCTGTTAAGAGGTAGATACTTCAATGTAAAAAGAAACAGGTTTCTTGTTTCTTACCAGTGTTTACTTTGTGGCTTTCCCTCAGTTAATGTACAGTGTTTAGTATCTAATTGGTGTGGGAAGTCCTTCTGTATATGTGTTGCTTTTATTGGTTAATGAATAAAGAAACTGCTTTGGCCTTTGTTAGGGCAGAATAGAGCTAGGTGGGAAAACTAGACTGAATGCTGGGAGAAAGCAGGCAGAGTCAGTGAGAAGCTGGGTAGCTGCTTCTAGGAGACAGACACATCGGAACTTTGCCAGTAAACCACAGCCACGTGGTGATACACAGATTAGCAGAAATGGGTTAATTTAAGATATAACAGCTAGTGATTGGCCAAGCAGTGATTTAAATAATATAGTTTCTGTGTGATTATTTCTGGTCTGGGCATTCAGGAATGAACGGACAGTCTCTGCCAACATCTAATGATTATCCATTTCAAATTTTTACAAGAACATAACTGGAATCCAAAAACAAAGGACTAGATGCAAGAAATAGTAACTTTATGAGATCTGAGTGTCCAGAAGAGGTACAAGACCTAAGGCAGGCAGAGAGTGTCCCAGTCACGAGTCTACATGTCATCTACCTTTCTTCCTATCCAGCTACCTGCATATCTGAGATACATGCACAGTTCCTGTCTCAGCCTAGATCTTAGCCATCACAAAGGGCTGCAAACTGGGCCTGTGGTCCAAGTTTCAGATCATTCTGTGCCTACCAAGCTTGACAGCGACTGCTTTGGTGGGTATAAGAGGAGGTCCTCAATAGACTGTAAGGTGTGTGTCGTGGGGCATGATATTCTGTTTGGAAGCTACACCAGAAGGAGGGGGAAACTTAAGTATTCTCTCCACCCCCAGCAGAAGAGAAATGTACTCTGGCAGCACTGCAACGAAAACAGCCGAGAAGGTGACTCCTACACAGCAGAGCTGTTCAGGAAGAGCTGTGCCACACTGGCAGCAATCAGTCTTAATAATTCAGGCTAATATGTTTGGAGGAAAGACAAGAACAAATTGGAGAAAAGCTCACAAGTGACAGGATTATGAACAAATATGTCTTAAAGTACCAAACCCTTTCAATGGAACTTTTAATTTTCCTCGCACTGTTTTCTTTTCCAGGAGAGTGCTCACCTTGTTGCTCTTTACGTTAGGAACTCAAATTACGAAAGAGCTCCAGTACAGAGCATGATCACATCACCTTACCTGGGATAATTTTGTTGTGGTAGCTGGCAGAAGTGGGCGGCTAAACTTCTTCTGAGAGCCAATGGCTGCTGGGAATGGTGGAGCAGAAAATACAGCTGCAACACAGTTAATTTTGCTTATCCAGCCTTGCATTTCCTCTGGACTCCTAGGAGAGGAAGACGTGGATGTCAGGCTAGTGCTGTATCTAGGTAGAACACACTTTGTCTTTTTCTTATCGCTGATTTAAAATGGCACGTTAGGATAATTTATTCTCAGTGTAAAGGTTCACTGGTTCACGGGAGGTTAACATTCTCAACAGGGCTCACTATAGGAATGAACGGTTATATAGGAACAATCATTACAACATTACAAAGTTGTGACTCTCTCTGGAAGATCCATAGAGAAAATGGCATATATACTTCATAGTCTACTTTTTCTTGGAAGCTAGTTAGTCTAGGCCAATATTAATATTAACATTAACTCATCTCTTTTAATCACAGATTTTTTTTTAATTGAACTCAGGCAAATGCAGTAGAAGGAAATATAAGACAACATGCCTGACCACTGTGGAAAGAACTGGATAGTTTCCTCAAATATTACATACACATTTACAACACAACCCAATAACTCTACTCTTAGGTCGGGGCACAAGACAGATGAAACACTGATACACAAACATTTTTTATGCCAATGTTTATGACACTGTTCTTTAAAATTATTATTATTGTGTATGTCTGAAGTGTGTGCATGAGTGTGTGTGCATGTGCACATGCGTGTGTGTGTGTGTGTGTGTGTGCATGTCAAAGCATGAGTACGGAGGTTAGAGTTGGTTCTCTTCTTCCCTGTAGATGGAGAGTGGAAGGAAGAGGAGGAGAAGGACTACAAGGAAGAAGAGACTAAGACCAGGTAAGAACAAATCCAACAAACATACTGGGTTTGGAAGAGCAAGACCCTCCAGTCGGCAGTCTTGAGTTTAAACACGTTCGGCTTCTTCTCGTAGTCAGTTGCCTTGGATGCTAGGGCGTGGTGCACACTCACGGCATTTTTCAAGTCTTCTTCTGACAAAGCCTTCTCTGGTTTATATTCATCCTGCAGATGGATACGAAGAAAACAAGCACAAGAGTATGACAACTGTTCAAGTTTTCTGAATCTCAAATCAAAGGAAAACATTTTAGAAAATCCATGGGAAAAGTGAAATGTGGAGCACAAACTCTTGAAACTTTGCAAATGTAACTATCACATTTTGGAACAACGTGAAATGAGACATGAATGTACACAAAGGTATTTTTATAAAGCCAATATATATTATATATATGCATATAAATATGTATACACACAAACACATATAAACACACACACACACACATATTAATTGCAACAGCCTGCTGAGGAAGGCCAGACACACATCCACATTATGGGAACCTGCAACATGGCCAGGCCCAACAGTAGTATAAGCTGGTTTCAGAGAGAAATGGGCACATGCAGAGGCTTGCAGCTACCATCAGCAGAGCTGCACTAATGGTGGACACTATCTCTTGGTCCTCATCTGAACACACTGTGTTTTCCTGAGGTAGCTTTTGAGATGGTCAATATTATCATTAGAAAAATGAACAATGGAATAAAATAATTTGCCTACATCTTCTGATGAGGAAAAAAAGGAAGATCAACTTAAGATAAATCTTAGTTCTATTTTTCTAAACAGGAATAAAATACATAGGAAGGTCTCATGCATATACAATTTTATTTTTTTGACAAGAACTACATAATTCAGAGTTTTAAAGGGTTCCTTTGTATTTCCTTTGTATGGCTACCCACCAAACATGACAGCCAAAACACAAACTTCACTAGCAGAATAATAATCAGAATTGAAAATAGGTTTGCCAATTATTTCTCTTAGTTGTTGTGTTCACTGGAATAAAAAAAGGTTAAAACCAATGTAAAAAACTACCTATCTGCTGCGTACTGGGCAAGCTATGACAGCACATATTTCTGGACGGATAATAAGCTTAAGTTTCTCCTATAAAGAAACACACACACACACACACACACTCACACACACACACAATCACTTTCTAACCTATAGTGAACATATGAAAGAGAAGATTTAGTATTCTCGTTACAGGCTGGTTTTTTTTTAACGCAATTTTTTAGAAAAGCAATTAGTATTTTATCCCATATTGCCCTGATTTTCACCCAATACCATTCAAAATGCAAATAATTCAAATATATTAATGCCTGGAACTTATTCAAAATGAATAAAAAATAGACAAGCTGAATGTTTAATGATCCATATCAGGATCAAGCTGAGAGGCAAAGGTTTTTTCTTTAATCACGAAGCAAACGCCAGTAGTAATACAAAGCGTTCCCACACTCACAATCTTAAGTGCCAGCTTCCAAAATGGGACTGCAACAAGGCTTGGCTTATTAAAGCTCAGGGATGACAATTTGCTGCTGACAGAGTCTTGTGGCAAGGTACGATGAACAAAAGATAACGAAAAGAATAATAATAAAGTAATAACCAACATATTAGAATGTATGTCCCGGTATGAGTCCATCAGCCCACATAACTATAATCTATCTATGCGGGGAGGTCTTTTGTACTTTTGGAAAGGCATTTCTCAATGGCTCAGCACTCTAAAATCTATGACTCTCTTCATGTATTTCTGAGTAAGGGTTTCACATTCAGGTAGCCCCAGTACCAATCCCCTCTGGCCTCAGGATCATGCTGTAACAGGATCCTGCATAACAAGGCCCCTTTCCCAACATAGCATCTTTGTTTCTAGAGAGGAAACTGAGATAAAGAGAAACAACGGAGGGAGAGAAAGGATCAGCACCTGAGAATTACCCCTGCCTCCATTCCCATGCGTATCTTCCCTCCACACCAGCACTGGCGAGCTGAGACTTTAGTCCAGGACTTACAGGAACGTCTGCTTCTGGGCTCCACAACTCAGGCTTTACTCTCAGTTCTTCCGAGTTTGTTCTTTTTTATATGGTATTTTAAAGATAATTGCTACTTTTATTTTTCGTCTTTCTTCTTTTGTGGTCTTTTGAGATGATGTCTACCAGGTAGCTCTGTCTAGTTTATAATTCAATAAACAGATAGTCTAGCCTTAATCTTACAGTAATTCCCCAGCCTCCGCCTCAACACTGACATTAGAGTTGTGTCTTACTATAGCCAGCCATATTTTTCTTTAAATAAGGAAGACTTTAAAACTATAACTTCTTCTTGAGTAAGAATTACACAGTGTAATACAGTTGAGAAAACTGTGCCTTTCCCTGACGTCCAGGTAGTTTATGGTTTTAATTTTGTATATGTCATTTGATCTTAGTAACAGAACGTGCCTAAAGCTTTAGTTACTTATCATTATATATTTTTTTAATATTGCTGGCTTATGTGGTCCATAAAGTCTATTTTCATCCAAAGTTATTAAGGGTAATCATGTAGCCAGCTACATGTTAACTTTTGCTTACACTTTTTCTTGCAAAGACCCATTATTTATAAAACATGTAAGCTTTTATACTTAGGCACATGGATTGGTCTCTTCCTTTCCTTACATGTTTTTCCACTGTCCGTCCCCTTCGGAGAACAAACCAGCCTTTCCCACATACTGAGAGGCAATGGAAGTTTTCCCTCCCTCCATTTCCAATAGCTCTCATGTTTAAAAGTTAGTCTCTCCACAGCTTAGTGCATTTAGGTTTCAAGTATTCATTTTAAAACTATGAGCTCCCTATTATTTCAAGTCTTCTTTCTATCAAGTAGATCAGTCATGTAAGGTGGGGTTCAGAAGGTGTCTCCCACATGACATTTGTCCATTTTTTTACTCTTTACACATATCAACAAGACTTTTTAAAATTTTAATTCTTTATATACAATGACATCTTAACTGTAGGTTTCCCCACCTCCGTTCCTCCCAGTCCCCCATCTCCCCATAACTTCCTTGCCCTTATCCATTCCTCCTCCTCCATTTTCCTGAAAAATAGAAAAGAAAAGAAAGGCTTCCCAGGGATATCAACTGAACATGGCATAACAAATTACAAAAAAACTAGGAACAAACTCTCATATCAAGGCTGGATGAGGTGACCTAGAAGAAGGAAAAGGCTCCCAAGCAGACGAGTCAGAGACACCCCCACTCCTGCTGTTAGTGGTCCCACAAGAATACCAAGTTATGCATAGTATCAGTGCTTATCCCAATTGTCATCTGAGAGGCACTGTCTAGCAACTGATAGGAGCAGATACAGAGACCACAGCCAAACACTAGGTGAAGCCAGGGGAACCCTTCAGAAGAGGGGGAGGAAGGGTGGAGGACACCACAAGAACACAGTCCACAGAATCAACTACACAGAGCTCACAGTGGCTCACAGAGACTGAAGTGACAACCGTGGGCCCTGAATGTGTCTGTGCTGGATCATCACGACTTTTCAATCATTTCATCTCACCTTTCTTGTTCTCACGAATTCTAAATTTGGCTACAATACTTTTGTATGCTTTATTTTAAAATCTCATTAAACTATACTTATGATTTTTGTTTCAAGAAGTCTTATTTGACCTCTCTCCTTGTTCTGGATTCGGCTGTGTCCATGGCTCACTGTTTATTTGCTTCCTTTCTTTGTTCTGTCTTGGTATCTCTACTCTTAGCCCTTTGATCTTTCAAATATTTTCTTAATGTGAGTCATATACTCTAACTCTTCTCAAATATCCTTCAGGGTATTTTTGACAGGTCTGGAACTGGATATAAAATCTGACAGTTACAATACTTCCTGGTCTTTTTCTTTACAGTCTGCAGGTGCTATTCTCTTTTCCTCCTGTTTCTAAGATAAGAGAGTCCAATGACATTCTGATTATGCATGTTGTGTATAGTGCGTGTGTGTGTGTGCATGTGTGTGTATCCTAGGCTCAGGTGTGGAGGCCAGACATCAATGTTGGTGTCTTTCTCAGTCACTTTCTGCCTAATTTTTTGAAGGAAGAGTCTCACACTGAACTTGAAGTCTACCAATTAAGCTAGGCTTGGACAGTCAGCCCCAAGGACCCCTAAGGCTTCGCACTGAGGTTACAGGCACATGGTGCCATGCCTGGCTTTGTTTGTTGTTCTTATTATTTGTCTTTTTTTCCTGGGGATCTGAACTTGGGTCTTCATGCTTGCATAACAAGCACTTAACCCCCTGAGCCATCTCCCTGCTCTTCTATTCTCGTTTAAACTTTGTTTCTTACATTTTCTATTAGAAGTCTCATAGATGATTCTCTTTATTCATGGAATTCAATAAAATTTGCTTGGCTGCACTTTAATTTTTCATCTAACTAGTCTAGAAAAAGTAAAATCTCACTGACTCTCCTTTACATAGTCATTGAAACGGCCCGGTAACAAACAACACAACTGCATACAGTGGCTGCACCGGGGACACATAAGGTCTCCAGATCTGGATGTACTCAATGCTAACTGACGATTCTTGTACATTTCCATGGTAATCTCTTGATCCTATCCTGACAAATGGACACAACACCTTTAGCTAACTGTGGGTATCTGAATTTAGAGCTTTATGCGTTCAAATGCCTATTCTGGTATTTAATGTGCTCGTGACCTTAGGTGGGCTAAACTCATTAACTCTTAGTTTTTCCTCTTATGAATTAGTGACAATACCTCTGCTAATAGGTGACACCTTCAGTTTGCTGTTTAAAGAACCATCCTGCCACTAGCCCATTTGGTGATTCTCTAATGTGCCTCTTGAGATGTCACAGCTAGTCTTCTACCAATGCTCACCTCTATCATGACACCTAACAGACTGTGAATTAGTCCTAAGCAAAGCTTGCTGCTCATTATTAATACTCAATGACTTCACCACGTGAAGCCACTATAATTACTCTTGGCGCGTATTGTCTCTGCTAACATTTCCATTCAGAACTAGGTGTAAAGTAGGACATTCTTAGACAGCTGTAAAACTGTGATGGCTGTGAAAATCCAACAGTACTTGTCAGCGTTCTGTTCTCCTCCAATACAGAGGGTCCCCAATCTAAAGCAGATGTTTAATTCTTAAAGTCTTATGACCATGCTATTGAAAATGTATTCCAACTACGGCATTCAGATGTTGAGCCTTTTGGAAGTGACAGATTAGGTGACCAGGGTGGAGTCTTATGACATCTAAGGGGGAGAGAGTCATAGAGAAACACCTGTTCCTACCATGGTATTGCTGGAGTTTAGAGGGTCCTTGTCAGAGCCCATACCTCTAGAACTATGAGCCCAGACAAACCTCCTTTCTTTGCAAATAAGCCCACCTTAAACAATTACGATGATACCCAAAAGCTGGATAACCAGCTTTTAGAGAACGCTGCTTTGGAAGAGACTGTATGTCAAGGCAGGCTGAGGCACTCCGGACACACACCAGTTCATACTGGGAAGAAAGTTCTCCACATGCAGAAATGGAAGCTGGGGTCTGTTTATGAGGACTAAACTGAAGTTAGGGGTTTTATGTCTATTGGCTTCTGCTTTCCTAGCTAATAGTGAAACAATGTTATCATTATCTTAAATGCAAAATATTAACAAGAAGGTACATTTGGGTAACTCAAATTACTACAAGAAAAATGAAGCACCGAACTCTCCTCCCTCAACACCCTCATCCCCAATGACAGAAACTCTGTGTAGGGTAGCCATATGTAAGGTAACAAGGACAGCAACTCTGGGTAGTGTAGCCATACCTAAGGTGACAAGGACAACAGCTCTGTGCAGTGTAGCCATATCTAAGGTGACAAGGACAGCAACTCTGGGTAGGGTAGCCATACCTAAGGTGACAA
>JABTXL010012489.1:461283-479223 GCA_025134845.1 Neodon shergylaensis | reverse complement strand
GACGATGATAGCAACTCTGGGTAGGGTAGCCATACCTAAGGTGACGACGAGAGTGAAAAGGTGACTTTACCCTACAGAATCCATCCTGGGAGCCTCAGTGCTTACTGCTTAAGCTGGGAGATGGTACTCAAATGGTAGGGTGGGAAGGAAGGAATAAGGCAGACATTATTATAATCAAACCATTTCAGACCTAAGACTGTTTGCTGTGGAAACGAAATGTAAAACAGAGAGAACGATAAATCCAACCAAGACATGTTCTATACGGAAGGAAAATGCCCCAGGATATCTAATTTCGACCCATTTTCTCCAGCATACAAAGGCGAAAATGATGCCCCCAGACACGCTGCTCTCCCCTGTGCACCCTGCAATCTGGTATGACTCAATACAGTACCCTGCCATCCTAATGAGCAGTGAAGGTGTGATTTCACAAAGTGTTTATCTTTCATTCACTTAAGGCATGAAATAAAGAGCTCTTTTCCTTACAGTGTTTGATAATTAAAGCTTTTGCAAAGCCAAATCACAAATTATTGCATCAAGTTTGAAATGGTTCTATTCTCAGGTACTATAAAGTACAATCTGGAAAGCAACAAAACTCATCAATATCAATGAAAAGTATGCTCAGATTCTCTTTTTATTGAAGTGTTATTTATATAATACCTTATTAAATGGCTACAATGGATATATGCGATTAAAAAAAAACCCTAGCAAGTGGAAATACTCTGATGCTCACTGGGAATAACGGAAGGAGAGTTGAGAACTCCATCCTGTTTGATGCTATGAGGTTGTAAATAGAAATATTAGTATCCATGCAGGTATGATTACAACATGACTAGAGTGTTTGTTGTGATTCCTTCCTCAGAGTGCTTGATACATTACCATCTCGGGTCAGCTCTGGGCTACAGTAAGAAAGAGATGATCAACTTCAAAATTAACAGAGATACTAGCAGTTCATGCACAATGGGTCTTAAGTTGTCTATTAATGCTTGATTCTCACAAGGTAATAAATATTTCCCACCATCTCATAGTTATCTTTTAAAAATTCTAGCACTTTCAGTTATCTTTCTGAAGTCATCCAGCTTCACTCTAAGTGTTGACACAGCCCAGAGAGAGTACGACTGTCTACGAATCTGGACAGGAGGAAGGGCAGCAAGTGAACTGATCCACCACTAAACTAAGGTGTGAAAGTCACTTACGGAAAGCCTAAGGGACAGTCTCACTGAACCTGATTTTCCATACACAAACAATGTCACAGCAGGAAAACACCCCATACTTGAGTGGAGAGGAGAACTGAGACTAAGCCAAGGACAGCGAAAAGACGCAACGTTTCCATTATGTGTTGGCACTGGCAGGGGCGCAAGCATGGTGGGACTTGTGCTAGCTTCCAGTATGGCCTTGGGCTGCAGTGAGGCACAAGAAAGTTTCCAGGATAAAATTTGACAAGAGAGACAGGTTTAATGAGTGTGAAGTTATTTGGAAAGAGAGTTAGAATAACTGCCTTTGGGAAAAGATTATAGGGTTTTTCACCAAAAATCTGGGGAGTAGGGGGTGGACCAAAACCAAAACACTAAGAAGTCTTAAACAATTTTTTAAGTGAAACTAAAAATTTTCACTATTTACTTTTCTAATCAGTACAAGGTCAGAATGGTGGAAGACCAGCTCTGCTTTTACTCAGTGCCAGACTTAACAAGCTGTTAAAGGCATGCTTGGGGCAGAGAGGGGAGGAGAGGGAGAAAGGGAGGGAGGAAGGGAGGGAGAAAGGAAGAAGAGGGAGGGAAAGGGGAAGGGATGGGGAAGAAGAGAACTCTAGAGCAAGCAAAGACACACTGAAGTGCTCAGGGTTGGAAAAGGCTGCTGCTGTCAAGGCTGCCAAATCTGAGCATGAGCCCCTGGACAGCCTTGACAGTGGCAGCCTTTTCAACCCTGAGCACTTCAGTGTGTGGTCAGAGGACAAGTTGTGAGAGTCCAGTTCTGCTCTCTTTCTCAACCCCCACATGTGTGCTATGGTGTGAGCACATGCACACAGTGTGTGTGTGTGTGTGTGTGTGTGTGCGTGCGCGCTCGTGTGTGCCTGTGTTTTAGAGTCTACTTGTATTATTACTTCACTGTGGCTAGGTCTGATCCTCCCTTCCTCCCTCACAGCCGTTTCTTTGAGTACAAATCCCAGGAGGGCAAGCCAGTAGGTAGTGCGTGTGTTCCCCTCCATAACTTCTACACGGTCGGTAAAGGTGCAGTAATAGTTACTGAAAGTAAGGGAAGGTTCAGAGGACATGAGGTAGGGAAAGAAAGGTAAATGGAGGAACAGGAAGGAAAAGGGAAAGGAAGAAGGGAGATGAGGCATGTGTGAAGGGAGGAGGAGTGGGTGAAACTAGCACAAAGGAATAAGTGAGTCTACAACGACCTGGGCTACCATCTACTTGTCCGGGGGAAGGGCCATAAGCCACTGCATGAAACAAGCTAGCTTCTGTGCCTGGGTATCTAACTGGAACTGGGTATTCAGCAGAATCCTCTAGAGCACAGCCTATAAATGCTTAGAACCCCAAAGCCCAGGAGTGCTGCCAGCTGCAGTATCTTATTAAGAATGTATAGGCTTTAAAAACTGTGATTATACTCTGTGTCACTCACACAGTGGACACATTTATCTACGGGACTGGGTCATTAATCTAAATTAGGATGCATGAAAACTCGGGTGTGAACACAGTTCTCTGGGAACGAGCACTAGGCTTCAAAGCCCACCTCCTGCTTCTTTAAAAAGTATTAACCAGCATAGACTGAAAATGTTGAAGGTGGGTGTGTAACCTTTTCAAAGCATGAAAGGTCACAGAGTCAGCACTTTTACAGACGAAGTGCACAGGATTAGTGAAGAGCCATGGGAGCCTGGCTGGGATCAGCCTGCCCTGGCACTGAGGGCTTTAGGACACAAGTTTCAAGTTCTGGGCATCTTCTGGGAGGTTTGGTCTCTTCAGTATTTTCTTCCTGGCTGGCCAGGGTCACTCCTGATTATTACTATACTTTAAATATAAAAACAAACAACCGTTTCCACGTGGACTTTTATAAAACCCTAGGCATAGCTGCAACAGAATTCTCTTCAAGTAACACAAAGAAGAAAGAAAGATTTGGCATGTAGCACAGAGGGCTCCCAGTGTGGTAATACTACCAGATCATGACTGGTTTCCAGATTCCAAAATGATTGAAGTGTTAAGTATCTGTAATAGCCCCAGTTCTGGTGTTGTATCTTACAGGGTTTCCCCTTTAGAATTCCAGAAATTTGTAAACCTGTATCTGTAATCCACCCAAATACATTCCATAAAGCAGCATCCCTGAGCTAGGACCACAGTCCTTATCTTATGTGGATCTTGTTACCTCATGTTTTTTTCATGTTTTTTTTTTGTAAGATGAATTTTAGAGTTCACTAGCCATTCACTGCCTAAGATGGGTCTTTTCATGTCCACCATCAATTCAAGCTCAGTGAGAAGTAGACACTGTGTTCATTTCTGCCTAGTCTCCAATATGGCATTTTGGAATGATTCTGACATCACTATTTGGATACTTTGTAGATTAAGCTGTTACACGAGAGTCAGAGGCCATTGGGAGGGGACCAGAGAGAAGAAAATCTAATGGTGCAGAGGAAACTGTGTATAGAGTGGAAAACTTCAATGAGACCTCTGTCAGAGGAAAATGAGAGATCAGGACTTTACTCTAGAGAGAAACCAGAGACAGGAAAGATGCAGAGATTCAGGAGAAATGAGACAGACATTGCAAAAGTCACAGGACACCAGAAGAGGGTACATGAAGTCGCCAATATACTCCCTATCCGTGCCCTCAACTTTTCTCTAACCTGGCATCTACCACCCATCACTCTACCAAAACTTTTTTTAGAAATGATTTTCTGGATACTGAATTCATGCGATATGGTCTAATTCCTGTGTCTGGCATCTCTTGATGTCTATGACACCACTTTCTCTTAGCTTTCTTGGTTCTCAGGCCACTTCATCCAGTTTCCTTTATGACTTTTCCTCTGGGACACACGGTGTGTCTGTATATCCCCAGTTCCTATCTTCTCAATCTATAAAACTAGAATGACATCATCCATTCCTATGCTTTGGATTGTCAATAATCTGTTGATGACCCTGTAGATTTTATTTCTAGGCATCCCCCTCAGTTTCAGATCTGAATATGCAGAATTCCTATTGGACACAGTCACTTACTATTCCATACAATTTTGAATTCATTACCTTAGTTGGAACTCACCCACTAGACCCTTTCCGATTAACACACCCTACTTCAAACCAGTCTGATGTATGCATGAATCTGCTTCCAGGTCAGTTTCCACACTGCAGCCAGGCTGACCTTTCCAACCTCTAAGAATTCTGTCACTGCCCATTTCCAACAGTCCATTCGAACTGTCTCAGTTCTTTAATTTGGCTTTCCTGAACACTATTTATATCCCACTCATCTTGAAGCTCCCCAGATGTGCTCTGCTTTCCCACCTCAGCATCCATATGGGATTATCCTTGTCAGAACCCTAGAGACATCTGTTTCACTTGTCATTTTAACATCACTTAGACATCTCTTCCCTTGAAACAGCTTCCATGATCTGCCTGTCTCTTCTCAGTGCTTAGTTCTACGCACTTCTATGTGTTTAGCAGCCCATTCCCTTCCTTGGCACCTTTATAGAGAATTAGTGGCTAGCTACTGTGTCCCTTTAGAAGACACATTTGATTCACAGAATCAAGTAAACACAAACCTTGCTTCCTTCTGTCTCTAGCAACATTCTCCAGTATACTGAGAGCCATCTCGGGCTGGGATGCAGTGATGAATGATACCTGACCACACAGGCACTCAGGAGAGAAGACTCTTTGGACAAAAATCAAGGAACCTGGATGGGAAATTAAGGTTAAGAAAGGAGAATGGATGCAGTATCTAAGCAGACTAGTGACGTCCAGGACACATATTAAATCCTAAGTTCTTTGCATTACACCTACCACAGGCCCATCCACACAGTAGCTGATTTGGTGCTAAGATGGATTAAACTGAATTTGGTCTAGTGATGGTGGCCTTTTTCTCAATACTCTGCATCCCAAAATAGGAGCGCCTGGCCTTCTGCTGGAATTTTATCATAATAAACATTGCACGTTGAAAATATGAGTCACAGATAACCCTAATCCACTTGAGCTACCAACCATCAAATCCCACAGTTTACCACACAATACACCCCAGCATCAGTTCACCCTCCTGCTGATGACTGAGGCTGCGGCAGGAACTGATAGGTTTGTGCTGGAGGATTACTGACTCCATCATTTGAAACTGAAAATTTAAGAAAAAGGCAAGAGAATCTCTTCTAGGTCAGGACCAAATATAGAAGACAAGTAGCTGAAAGGACTGACGGGTGTGACTACATTTTCTCAGCCACACTTTAACTTTCAGGATATAATACTGTCATCCCTAGAGCAAGAGGGCGGAGCAATGTGGCACTTTTTGAACCCAACAGAAGTCTTGTAGGAAGAGCTGCCAGGCAGGGAAGACAATGTCACCTAAATCTCTTGAGTACTTGGGTGCTGGTGGGGGTGCTAGTCTCAGCTTGAAATTCCTTCAGGAAGAAAGCAGCTTCTTGTGTACACAAGACAGACCCAGACAGTGGTGACACTGCCTCTTTAGGCTTTATGACATGGTTGTTATTTGAAACACATTTTTCATCATCATTCTATGGCTTGCTATCCCCCCTTCATCCTACAGTATAAATATGGAAGTATTACTGACCATTATTGAACACGAGTCATTCTCTCAAATTGTTACTTTCCCCTCTGGCTAAAATGCTCTGGGCTATATTGTGAGCTTTGTGTTCAATATATTCTTGGATCTTTGAAAATGTTCTTGGGGTGGCCCTCTTCAGTGAAAACTTTTCCAATGCCTGTATTACTTTGTTCTACTGTTTTGGTGAATGCTGACTTTACTTGATATTCCCCTATTTTCTGGTCTTTATGTAAGTAGGACTATGTCTTAGCAACCCTTTGGAAGCCTGAAAATTTTCATAGCATCGGACATGTGACAAGCTCTCCACAGTTCTGAGAGGATATAAAACAAAAAGTATATGAAGTCCAAACCACATTGTCACTACACAATTTACCTTTTGTCTAGCATCTGCTACTGAGTTCTGGTGCACCAGGCAGCCAGAAGGACTAGGGGTTATCAGCAGTGGACACTGATAGCCCACTATATGGAACCTCAGTTCTAAGGCTATCTGTTTACTCTCCTTTATGTGGGCAGCTCAGTATCCAAAAAACCATTCTGAAGCATAATCAGGCAAAGACTCCCATAAACAATCTAATAATAAACCTAATAAGCTTCCAATGACTGATGCTCTAGTCTCTAAGATTTATGTGAGGTTACTGTGAATGGGGATGGTTCATTACTAGTTGAGGTTTCAAACATTCAACATTTTAAGACTTTTTTTATTTTTAAAGGAATGCTAACAATGATAAAACAAAATAGAACTTATAAAAGATGGCTGTTTTCTCTTTCCTTCCTCCAAACCCTTGAACATAGACCTCTCAGCTCTCCTTCAAATTCACGTCCCCTTTGTTTACCAGTGGCTTTTACATGTGTATATGTACACACGTGTATATTCCTAAATGTCACCTGTTCAGGCTGTATAATGTCACCTTTATGTTTTCAGGGATGATTATTTGGCAGTGGACAACCAATAGGTATGCTCTAGGGAGAAATATAATAAAATTTAAAACTCAAAATTAAAAAAAAAATAGAAACTGAGCAATGGTGGCTTTAATCCTAGCACTTGAGAGGCAGAGGCAGGCAGATCTCTGTGAGCTTGAGATCACCCTGGTCTACAGAGCTAGTTCTGGGACAGTTAGGCCTTACAGGGAAACCCTGTCTTGAAAAACCAAAAGACAAAAGGAAGAATACAGTTCATTACCCTTGGATAGCTAATTTTCATTATAAGTAGATGCTTTAGCAAGGCTGGCATTCTTACTGATTTAAGCACACATACACCCCACACACATGCATACACACATATACATGTACACACAGACAAAAACACACATACATATATGCACACATATGTTTGGGTACACACATGATATGTACATACATATAAATACATGTTTGGTGCTAGTCCTCTCTCTCTCTCTCTCTCTGAGCAGGGTTTCTTTGTGTAACAACCATAGCTATCCTTTGCCTTTTCTCTTTATTGAAGGAATTTTACACAACTCTCTCCAAATGCTGTTGCATTCTGTAATTCAGGAGAAGCAATTCAAAGGAGAGGGTTAGTCAAAGACAAAGATGTTAGAGAAAACAAAAAAGTGAGCCAGGAGATGGGATTTATGCCGTAGAAACAGCTGTGAACTGTGGAATTTAATTTCAAAGCCTTGCTCCCTATAGAGACAAAATCATCTGAAAGAACCAGTATGGCCTCAGCATGCACATATGTTAATTTATTAAGGCCACAAAAGACAGTGTGTAAATCAGAGGCTATAACAACTCCATGGGGAAATAAAGGACAATACAAAATAATTGGCCAAGTAAGAGTATGGTTAATCTGAATATCAACAATGATCTTTATGTATCTGGGTTTACAAAGGAAGGCTAGATTCATAGAAGAGTAATTCTTTTAATCTTATAGATATATACTATAGCAGCTAATTGTTTAAAATACCAATGAATGAAATATTTTTCACATATTCATATCTTCCTTCTGGAGTGTATCATTTCTAGACACTGAGTGCATACGCCATCACACAGATCTGATTCAGTTCTGCAGATGATGGGTTCAAGGGAAGGCCATTTCCCTGAGAAACTCAAGTGTGTAAACCATTTAAGTTTGTATGTCAACAACGAACAAGGTCCCTTCCTCAGAATAAGCATGAAAACCACAAGAACGGGCTGGGAAAGCTGCTGTGAGACAGTAACAAAACTGTTAGAGACAGTAAAAGCTGGTGCAACCTTTACACGGACAGTTTTCAAATGTCTCAAAATACAATTGCTAACGGGCTTCTACTCTGTGATTCAAGACACTCCCAGCATCCCAGTTTTTAAGGAAATAAACAGATATGCATGTGTTGGCTAGTTTTATGTCATCTGAGAGGAGGGAGTGTCAATTGAGAAAATTGAGATCAGGTTGTAGGCATGTCTCTAGCATATTTTCTTTCTTTTCTTTATTTGTCTTTCATATATTACATCCTAACTGTAGTTTTCTCTTCTCTACTACTCTTATTCCCCCCCAAAAGATGCCTCCCCTCTCCCCCTGATCCATCCATACTCCATTTCCCTTCAGAGAAGCAGGCCTCTCAGGGATAGCAACTGAACACAGCATAAGAAGTTACAATAAATGCAGACCCTCATATCAAGACTGGATGAGGTGACCAAGTAGGAAAAGAGTCCCAAAAGCAGGAAGAAAGAGTGAGAGACACCTTCACTCCCACTGTTAGGAGTCCCACAAGAATAGCAAACCAACAACTATAACACATGCAGAGGACCTAGCTTACACTGGGTACAGGCTCTGTGAGACCCTGTGCGCCCTGTTTAGATGATTCTGTGGACTCTGTTCTTGTAACACATCTTCCTAATTAGTGATTGATATGAGAGGACTCAGTTCATTGTAGGTGGTGTCCCCCATGGACTGGTTGGTGGTCATATCTGCCATAACAGACTGAGCAATCCATGGAAAGAAAGCCAGTAAGCAACACTCCAGGCGCCAGCACTCCTGGAGTTCCTGCCCCTAGTTTCCTCTGTGATTGACTGTTACCTGGTTTATTTATAAACCCTTTCTTTCCCAAGTTGCTTTTGGTCAATGGTGTTTTGTCACAGCAATAGAAACCCTAACTAAGATAGCACCATTACTTGTAACTATGAAAAAATAAAAAGGCATGTCTGAAAAACTGAAAAAGGTTACATTATGGAACATTATTTAACCAAAAATATTACAAGTGTACTAAAATAAACTCTTTCATAAACCCTAAATGGGAGGAAGAGTTAAAATGGCATTTTATGACAGTCACTAGATTAAAAAAAAAATCCACTTCTGAAAGAACTTAATGAGAAAGTGTTTATGCTAACATGTAGAGTGAGAAGGTCAAGATGCCAAAACTATTCTTATACAAACCCAAATAGATTTTAAAGACTTTCCCTGAGAGTGGTGCTATCAAAACAGGAGAACAGGGAGTCCCAGCTCACGCCCCTGCAGAAACACTGATTTCACAGTGGCATACTGTCTTAGTCAGGAATTCTATTGCTGCCATGAAACACCATGACCAAAGCTACTTGGGTTTATTCAGCTTATGTTCCACATCATAGAAGGTCAGGACAGGAACCTGGAGCAGGACAGGAACCTGGAGGTAGGAGTTAATTCAGAAGCCATGGAGGGGCGTTGTTTACTGGCATGTATAATTGGTTAGGTTCTCCCTCCACAAATCACTAGTTAAGAAAATGCCTACAGTCTCATCTTACTGAGACATTTTCTCAGTTGAGATTACCTTCCATCTGATGACTCTAGCTTGTGGCAAGTTGACATAAAACTAGCCAGGACACATGTAGACCCAAGTATCTATTAAACAGAATGCTGGAGTTTAGCTACGAGCATGCCATACCCGCAGGAGAGCACAGAACTGAGAAATCCACACTGTGACAGGTAAGGAGAATGATTTCACGTTGCCCACACCAGCCCCTCCTTCAAGATGGTGCAGAAGGGAATATTCTGACACAAGAAGTCTCTTCCCGGCTCTCTTTCTCTCCCTCCCTCCCTCCCTCCCTCCCTCCCTCTCTCCCTCCCTCCCTCCTCCTCCCTTCCTCCCCCTCAGTATAGAGCATACATTCGGCATTCTAGCTTTTTAGAAGACTAATCAAGTAATGAGTTTCTCTTGGCTCGCTACAAGCAGGATGGAACTGGCATGCTTTGGATTCCTGGGGACTGCTTAGAACAAAAGGAAAGTGGTGGGTGGCTTGCTGTAGCCAGCACAGCTTGAAACAGTCAGGAGAAAGGCACTGAGCCTTAAAGTTTCTCTCTAGGGAGGGAAAAGGGAGGAGAGCATGTGGCCATTATTCTAGACTTTCCATGGACAACCTGGGGACTCAACCTTTGCCTTGGCTCACTCTCAGCATTAGTGGAATTGATAGTTTGAGAGCCTGAGGGCTGCAGGGAACAAGAAGAAAGGCAAGACCTTGGTGCATAGAACCAATTTAGGGAGAATTCTACAGCTCCAGATTTCTCGCTTGGGAGAGATGTGGAGGAAAAGAATATGTATCCAGTGTTCTAGCTCTCCTTAGGACTATCAGAGAAAATGGCATCTGACTGCTGAATTGGCATAAATTGAATGTGCAATGGCTTCTCAGACAAAGGAAAAGCTGGGTGCCTTGCCACTGTAGAGCCAGTTAACTTGGAGTAATGAAGACAGATGTTAGAGGGTGGAAGGACAGGCAACAGGTTTCTGTAAAAGAACTAGCAATTCTCTATAATTGAGAAATTGCATGCACAAGTACCAAGAAATAACATGTTCTCCCCCACCTCCGCCACAGGGTTTCTCTGTAGTTTTGGAGCCTGTCCTGGCACTAGCTCTTGCAGGCCAGGCTAGCCTCGAATTTGAGAGATCTGCCTGCCTCTGTCTCTCAGGATTAAAGAGGTGTGGCCACTGCCACACAGAAATCACATGTCTTCAAGCCAATCACTAATCAGGTCTTAAGTGGTAACATTTTTGTATCAAGCACTTTCTGAACTATCAGAGGTGGTTGTTTCTTTATTTGGAAAGATTATAAACAGAACCTGGAAGAGATACAATGAAACAATGAGTTTGGTTTAAGGAAGAAAAATAAATGACTAGAAATCAACTGTGAGGAAAAGAAAGTATACAGTATTATAGGAACTGCATATGATAAAAGGTAAAATAATCACCATAAAGAGGTTCATTACGCTCAAGAAAATGCAGAAATACCTAAAAAGGATGGGAGAGGAAATTTTAAGCTCAAGAATACAGCACCTGAAATGCAACACTTGGCAGAAGCTATGGGCTGGCTCAGGCAGAAAAGCATTGAACTGCTCCACTGAGGGGATTAAAAAGAGACGAAGAGTGAAAATCAACGGGAAAGCATAAGTGGCTATGGGGACACCAACATAAGCATTATGGAAGTTTAAGAAGATAAAGAGAGAAAGGGAGCGGGGAGCTTCTTCATAGAAACAATGACAGAAACTTCTCAAATATGGGGAAGGGAATGGACAGCTACAGCTCCACATGATGGATGTAAAGAAATCACACCAAGACTCACAATGTTATGAAAAGTCAAAGAAAATACTGTACAGAAAAATGACTTGTCATAGACCACAGGATGCCCATAAGACTATCAGTAGATTTCTCAGCAGAAACAATTCTGAGAGGCTGTGAGGTTTTGTATCCTGAGCGTATATTTAAAAAAAAAAGAAAAGCAAAAAGTAAAAACAAACTAACCAACAAAAAACTCCACAGAAGAATTGTTTTTGGCAAAAGCGTCCTTAAAAAATGAAGGGTATTTTCACTACATCTGTGGTCTATTACAGCAATAATCAACATATTATTCTGTTTAATTAAAAGAAAGTGAAATGGTTAAATGGACTTAACAAACAAAGCAATCAAAAAAGGACTGACTAAATGCTATCAGTACGAACCTTTCTTTAGATTTAGAAGCAGACAGCCATAGAGTAAAATCATGGAAAAGACAATCCATGTAAACAGTAGCCAGAAGTGACTCACTTACACCAGGAAAAATACACTTCAAATAAAAATTGCCAAAGGAGACAATGTGGAACCATAATGTAATAATGATAAGGTCAGTTCACTAGGAGGATAAATCAGTCTCTCTCCTTGTCCCTCTCTCTTCCTCCAACATTAGGTCTCCCAATCTTAAAAATCAAACATTGATACAAGTGAAGAAAAAAAATCTAAGCATAGATTTCCACATTCCACTTCAATAGCAGATAGAAGAGCAGCAGGTGGAAAATGAGACGGACTAAAAGCATGCTATTGGTGAAATATTTAGACATGTCCAGAACAGCAGACACGTTCTTCTTCTTAGGTGCACACGTAACATTCTCTCTACCATATCACACATTATGTTGTAATCTTCACAGACTTAAGACAGCCGAAATAATTTCACTCACAGTTTACAACTACAGTGCTATAAAAACAGCAGAAGAAACTATGAAGAAACTGTCCCTACTCTTGCAACTCTTTGAACCAATGTTTGAAGAAATGAAAAGAAAAAAATGAAAATTATCTTGATACAAAAAAAATAGACAAAACTTAATGAAATCAAAAGTTAGGGGATGAATCAAAAGTAGCTCCAGTAAGAAATTTTGGCAATATCCATCTACAGTAAAAAGGAAGGTAGCAATAAATTTCTGAATTTTATGTCTAAACAAGCTATAACAGGAAGGAAAGAACTAGAATACAAGAAGATATGGAATAGAAAATAAATGGAAATAAATGGTGGACTCTAAGAAGTATTTTTCCCCAAACAAAATTGGTCAATATTTAGTTAAAATAATAAACGAGGAAAGCACTCAAATAAAATCAGAGGTGAAATAACTGCACTTGATGACACTGAAATCAAGAAGTCTCTAAGGAAATATTATGATCAATTGTGTAGCAACATATTGGACAATCTAAAAGAAATGGATGAACCACTAGAAACATAATCATCAAAGTTTAATCATTGAAAAACAGAACCTACTAACACATCTATAATCAGTAAGAAGATAAACTCAATAATGGAAAAAAAAAAAAAACAAAATCAAAACCCAAAGAAGAACCTGGACCAAATGACTCCAACAGTGAACTAATCCAATCAAGCAGCTGAAGAATTAATGCCACTACTTCTTAGACACTTCCAAAGCACCAAAGACGGACTTATCCAGACTCATCTTAGGGGTCAGCATAACCACAATATTAAATATATATATATTGAAAAAAATTACTATCCAATATTCCTGATGAACATAGATGCAAAATCCTATCTATAACCACAGCACACAGAATTCAATGGTACAGTAAAATTATCAAGACCCAAACTAAAAGTATTTATCAGTAAGGATAAAGCATAATCTAGCAATGGAAAATCAACCAAAGCATAAAAACCTCATACAGAGATTCACGCTTATATTTATATACCTTAACAAATCTTTGAAAAGAACAATAAAATTCAATATATTTTTGTCAATATCATGGTGAAATTATTTGAAAACTAGACCCATTTTGATATGCTTATGTATGTAAGGAATCTAAAACTCACCAAAAACCCATTAAAATAGATAAAATCAGCAATATTGCATAATGCAAACTAACACACAAAATCAGCTGCATTTCTATAGACTAACAGGAAACAACTTAAAGAGGACTTTATCATCCTTTTTAGAAATGTGTCAATAAACATAAAATTATTAGGAATAAGAAACCCTAACAGAAGATTCATACGGGGCTGGAAGACTTAATGCTGTTAAAATATCTGTTTTATTCAATTGAAACTATAGATTTACTTGAATCAATATATTATTGACATTTTTTACAGAAATTAAAAATAAATTCTATATTCACAAAGAACCTCAAGTGTCCAAGACAATCTAGAGAATGGAGAATGAATGTGGGAGGAATCACAGTATTGATTTCATATCCTGTAACAAAGCTCCAGCCCAGCATGGTCTGAAGGCAGAATAATGTGTAGAAGAATAAACCCAAAGTCCCCCAAATACAGGACCAAGTCTTTACCAGGGGCCAGTGATAAACCATGAAGAACAGAATGGTGCTGGGAAATCTTTCCATCCATATCCATCTTAGAGAAAAAAAAACCAAACAAACAAAAACAAAACATAAACGAAAACAAAAAAACCCATTAACTAGAGGGATTACATACTGAATATTTAAGAACCTAAATTACAAACATCTCAGGAAAAAACAAACAGGAAATTCTTGGTGATGATTTTTGGATAGGCCACGACAAGCACAAACAAGTAGGACTACATTACACTGAACAACTAAACACTGAATAACTATTACCCTTAGAAAATGGGAGAAGAACCTGGTGCTCAATACTCCAAATAACAAGAGACATCTACGACTCACTCACAAAACAAACAAAAACAGACGTGAAAGAACAAGAAAAATGCTGTTTGAAGAAACAAAATTCTTGAATAGGATGTCTCTAAGGATATACAAATGATCACTAGGTATTTAAAAGGCACTCAACAGCAGTATTATAAAAGTTTTATAAATATAAAAGAGACTATATACACACATACATATGTATTCCGATACATTACACACACACACACACACACATACACACACACACACACATAATCTTTCTATTCATTTCTTGGTATACTTTTCTTGGACTTGCCATGTTGCCAGGAATGTCTTTTGTGTGTTAACATCTAAGAGGGTGCTGGAAGAGGGCCAGCAGTAAGTACTGCTCCTCCAGAGGACAGATGCTCAGTTCCCAACACCCACATCAGATGGGTCACAACTCTCCGCAACTCTAGCTCCAGTGCATTTGATACCCTCTTCTCGATTCCACAGGCAACTGCACACAGATGCACATGCAAACACACACACACACATCATCATCATCAACAATGTAAGTATTTTAAAATATTTTTAACATTTCAGAGGGTATATAGAAGTGCCCCTCTCTAAACTCATCAGGTAACACGGATATCAGTGCCTTTCTTCTTCTCAGCCCTAATTCATCCCTGCCTCTTCATAGTACAGAGCATGTAAAACCCTGCTGGCCTTTACTAAGTGGCGAACAGCTTCCAGTTAAGCATATAGTTATCACTTAACCTTCCTGTCTCCATCCACACAAAGTTAGGAGCTAGAAGCTCCGGAGACCACCCTTCATGGTGATAGGAAGCATAAACTGAAACGAACAGATCTGTAGGTCTGGAACTGGAAGAAAGGAATCTGACAGAAAATGTACACAGGAAACTGGAATACATCTGAACTTCAAGTGGAAAAGTTTCAAGACATAAAAGCCTGTGTGCATGTACATGTGTGATTGGAAGTAAGGTAGTTAAATAATATACCAGAGGGCTAGTCAAATACTAATAGTAAGAACTATTTATGAAATTAAACCTTGCTGCCGGTCTCTATTTAGGGTCAGCTTACTATATTGCCTACAGAACAATTAGAACAGAGCCTATCCATTTCCTATCCATTTTCCTGATCATGTTTTTTATCATATTCATAGAACTTTGGCTTTCAACACACACACACACAAACACATACACACACATGCACATACATGTACCCAGAGACAGAGAGACAACAACAGAGAAACAGAGGTTCTAAGTGTCAATTTACAATCCTATGGTGTTTGATGTGGCTTTTTTGTATACCTTAGCATAACATGATACATGTTGAGTCAGTGCTTTGTACAGCTCTGTTGGGCATGAACAGGCTATCCCTAGTTTAAGCTGCTGACAAGCTTTAAGATACTCCATTCTAAATGGAACAGGAACTTTCATGCGAAACCTAGTCCTAGTGACTTGGCACTACACAATAGCAGTTTATTGCCTGCATTCTGAGTGAAAATGCTAATAAGAATGACTCTACATCTTGTTTGTGATTAAAAGCTACCACTTGCCCAGCACAAACCATAAGACACAGACTAATGACTTGTTCATGCAAAGAAAATAATTTACTAAAGTATAATTTACGAATTTACTAAAGTGGATCAGGAACACATGGGTATATCAAAATCAAGTCAGAAAACCTAGATTCAGGAAGCTGTCAATCACACCAGATCAAGGAAGGAAGGAAGCCCATTATTACCACCAACTACTGAATTGCCATATTATGCAGTGCATGCATTATAGAATCTATAGGTGATAGGCTCCTACCTCCTGTGCCAGGGACTTCAACTCAACAATGTCCTGGACCTGTGCTTGAATAAGCTCTGCTGTGAACTACTTCCTAACTACTTCAGCCGGTAGTGGGCTGTAATACCTCTTCACATGACTCTGCGCCACGTGACCCTGAGTGTCCATCGGCTCTCTGTCTTTTCCTTTAGTAGTCTCTCTAACTCTCTGAAAGCCAGTTTATATGGTACTACGTGATCTGGGAGTTAGTTGTAATTAAGACAAGAAGAAAAGAACTTCTGACTTCCAAGGACCCTTATCAAGTAATGTCAGGGTTATCTGGTGAGTGGCAGGCAAAGTAACTGACACAGCTCACAGACTTCAATAAACTGTCATTGCAGGGAGACGTGTGCACCCATGTTTTCGACAGTGTCCTCAGAGCAGTAAAGTTTGGTTACCCACTGCACTTTACCTTTTGTAAGTACAGAACGGTTCCCTTCAGGACAGCATAGAAGGTTTTCCATCCCCGCTTTCCTCTGGGAGCTAAGAAGGGAAAAATGTAAAAGTTTAGTTGACAAAAATCAGCATTTCAGAAGAACAGTTTAAAACTTCAACATGATGATAGTTTTTTTCAATGTTCTGGTTTGTTAGCTATCAATGGGATGATAACTAAAAATTCCTTTAAAGCTATTTGTTCTAAAACACTTTCCATGAATTGTATTTCATCCTCCCAGTAATCCTGCCGAGCGGGCATTATGACTTTCCTCTTTATGTAAAATGAACGCAGTGAAGCATCTTGCACATGGTCCTATAATTGAAGGAAGGAAAGCTGGAAACAGAGCCCTGGTAGCACAGCTTACCCTCTGTCCTCCATGACAGATGGCTCCCAGAAAGACAAAAACAAAACCCTCAGGAAAACAAAAACAGGTAGATGAGAGATACATATGAATTCAAGAGACAGTGTCAAAATGGAGATTTAAAAGGACTGTTCCCATTGCATTTCTTTGATGCTTCAGCCAAAGCACAGCCCTGTGGCAGTCTGTGCAGAAGGCTGATGCTGATACTGCCACAGTGCCATGTCTCTTTCCCTAGGCTTAGAACGATTTGAGAACAGACATCCTGAAACCTTAGCATTCACAGATCCTGTAGCATTCCTAAAGTCAGTTCATTCCTAAGTCTTACTATTCCTTTTGTTTTTCTAGACTATAAAGCAGACTTTGTCTACCCACCTAACCAGTTCTATTAACTCAACAAGTCACTCAAGCACAAACACAGACCAGACAAAAGTTTACCACTTATTCTAATAACACTGAACTGTGAGTCTAGAAAATGCTATCACTTGTATGCTGTTTTCCTGAACATGTTATCGCAAACACAGGGGCAGGGGCATTTAGTCAGCCGTTAAGTATACATTTGGCTTTTTTTAATTTGGGCACCAGATTAACTTTGGAAATACTCATATACAAATATCATTTAGCTGAGTTATCAGGACTCTCAGCTTGGGATTCAGGTAACTATCCACCTACAGAGTCCAAGTGTTCTTGCCAGCAGCACACTGAGATAGCCACCTGGCAAGAAAGACCTCAAAACATCCGCTCTGCGGGTTTCTAGAGGAAATAGAAAATACCATCCCTTCTGTTTCTACTAGGTAAAATTTAAAGCTATGTGCTGAAAATATTTGTTTAAAAAAAGGTACATTATAATTTTCTTTGTTAAAAAAAAGAAAAAGGTGAATTAATGTGAGGGAGAATTTAGCAGGTAGTCATGGCACTTTAGGAGACGATAAATTCTGATCCTGCCCACATGATAATCAAGCACATAGGAGTGACCATGGGCTATGCCACCTGCTTTGGACTCTGAAGTAGCATGGTACAATCTGGAATTGACATTATTTCAGAATTGATCCCTTCCTAAAATTTCATACAATCCCTGAGGACTTTAGCCCATACATTAATATATGTGGACAATTTGCATAACTTAGTATAAGCAAAACACTGGCTAAACACTGGTCAGAAACAGAGAAAAGCCTGTTTCCTATAAGATGTGTGTGTGTGTGTGTGTGTGTATATATATATATATATATATATATATATATATATATATATATA
>JABTXL010012489.1:438916-457018 GCA_025134845.1 Neodon shergylaensis | reverse complement strand
ATAATTGACTCTTCCTACCTTCCCCTCCAAGAGTATTACTGGCACAAAAACTGATGCTCAGAAAATTAAAAAAAAAATGTATCAATGACCTATCTCATTTCAAAGATCAAATTCTTAATTTGGTGCTGTGTAAAGCCCCAGATTTCATACATAAAGTTTTAGTACCGTGATTAATTTTTCTTTTAGGGAACTAGTTCAAATTTTCTCTGTAGCTTTGCTTCTGTGGTCTCAGTTACCCAGTAGATTACATTAAGCTGAGAATTCTAGAAGTTAGAAATTCATGCCCTAAATTGCATGCTGTTCTGAGTAGTACAATGCAATCCCAAACCATTGTGATCAAGCCAGCCCAGGGTCTTTTTATCATCCTCGGGTCCAAATTAGCCATGCTGTTTACAAAGTTAGATCCTCAGTAACCATCTGGGAGCCACCCCCTTGGTTTTGCAACAGTAGTGACCTTGGCAATCTGAATATGCAAAGGAGAAAGTGCAAAGTGCTTCCTTTAAGAGGAAAGAAAGTGAGAAAAAAAAGATCTTCTGTTGAGTTTGTTAGGACTTATGTTAAGAACAGATCTTCTATCTGTTAAGTTAAAAAGAAGGAAAAAAGAAATCTGCGCTGATTTACTGCAGCACTTCAGAAATGCAGAAGTTCTAACAACATGCACGATGACTGCTTAGTGACTAGGGAAATGGCTTCTGCTTACAGTGTTCATTCCTGTCTACAGTTTCAGGCAGGGAGTGGGGATCTGGAAATATATGTTCTGAGGAAACTGGAACCACTCTGCTGTTGCTTATGTTATTGCTGGTCGTGCTTGGCACGGGGGCCAGCACTTCCTGCATACCGAGCCGATGAACTCCACTGTGCGTTTCCCACACAATATTTTTAATTTCAATTTTAATTAATTACGAATTCAATAATGTATTAAATTAACATAACAGAGATACAGAACTTACTTTCTTCCTTCTCTTAAATGTTAACTAAACCTAAAGGGTAAACAGTAAAAATAGAAGAACTTCTAAAAATTAGATGCAGTGGAAACTGCATTTCTCTTCCAGCAAGAAATACGTCAGAGACTCTGTACCCAGACTTTTTTGGTCCTGGAAGATTGGCAGTTTATGTTCCACTGTTCCCTGTCAAAAGTACTGCTTCTGGGGAGAATGGTGGGTGGCCTCCTTTCACCAGCTTCGTTGCCGAAAAGAGTAGATTTAAATTAAAGACACAGCCATCAACATGGAGCTTCATCTAAAGCATACTTTTTAGGTTTAAATGTAGGACTGTAAAGGGGCAATCTTGAAACTCCACCAAATCCAACTGTCACATGACAAAGGACTACTTGATACATGCATGGCATCTTTCATTGTGCAACTCTTGGCCTTGTGTGAATAGTTGACACTTCTTAACTACCCAGTTTCCACAGAATAGCAAAGTTGAAAGGGGAGGGAGACCTTAGCCTTCTTTTAAAGTAATTGCTTTTTTTGGTCTTTTCTTACATGAGTCTCTCTCTTACAAGAGACAACTGTCTTATGGAAAAAAAAAACCCTTTTATTATCTCTTAATTATAGTGTCGCTGTTCCCAATGTTATACAATAGCAACGAATTCTGCCTGCATTGCCATTATAACTCTGTTTTCAGTATGGGTGACTCAGGATATCTGATTCGCTCACATTTTCAGAACTTATGATGACAGACAATTGTGCAAACCCCTCTAGAGTGAGTGGAAGCCCCCTATTTTCTGGGCCCCCTACCCAGTCTTCTGTATGTCCGATGAGGAAGACTGAAAATGCAGCCCATCACAAGTTCTCTTAGCATTACACACGGGGCAATAGGAAAATACTTCAAACATAAGGTATCTAGGATTAGTAATATCAGTGCAGAATCAACAATGAAAATGCTGTCATTAAACATTTAACAATTACTGAAGTGATGAACTTCTATGATTCATCCCTTCTAGACCCTTTGCTGAAAAGAATCTACTTCTCAATATTTGAACTATTTCTCCTGGTAGTTAGCCAATATGATACTCTGAAACATGTGTTTCTTCGCTATGTTTCAACGGATTATAAACCTCCTCTCTTGGCTACTGATTGGGATAGACGAGGCTTTAGCAAGTGAATCATTACTTCATCTTATGTATTTTAGTTTATACGTCCATTATCCTCTGTGGTTTAAAGGAACACCATGACAACACTGTTGCTTTAGTGAAGTTTTTTTTTTCCCCTAGCAGGGCATCGTGGTACATAGCTTGCCTCTAGAACTTAGAGGCAGGCAGATGTCAGTGAGCAACAGACCAACCTGATCTACATACCAAGTTCCAGAGCAGCTAGAACTAACAAAGTGAGATCCTGTCTCAACACACCCATTTTTTCTAGTTTAATTACAGTATTTTAGACATGGACTCATATAGCTGTGGGTAGCCTGGGGCTCACTATCTTATTAAGAACATCCTTGAACTTTTGATCCTATTACACCACCGCACCTGAATTATATGGTATTGAGAATAGAAATAAGGGATTTGGGCAGGGTTGGCTAGACTCTACCAACTGAACTATATCCACAACAATGCCTTAGCTTTACTAAGGTAATATTAACACGCAAAAACTTTACTAAGGATCATTTGATATTTAATACTTACATACACTGTGAATCACCACACTCCAGCTAATTAGCACACCTTCATAGACTTCTAGTTTTCCTATTCATTTTTCAATTATAAGTGACTGATGTCACTGTTTACTGTGTAGGCAGTATCTTTCATCCTCCTCTTTAGAAGAACATATTTTTTTTCTGCTTTCCTGCCCCCCTACTTTTATTTCACAATTCCTTTTATTGGAGACTGTAGGTCAATCTAGACAGTATAAAAATTGTATTATATGTGGTAGTGTTGCCAATCTATCTAATAGGATCTAGTCTTTGCATGCCTGCGAAGGACTGGCTTGTGTTTACTGATACGTGAAGCCTCACTCTGACTGGAGAGGTGGTTGGTCCTTTGACAGGAGATCCTAAACTGTACAAAATGGAGGAAAAGCCAACCACTAGGAAGTATTCCTTGTTCTGTTTCTTATGACTATAATGTGAAAAGGTTCGAGTTCCTGCTGCTTTGACTTCCTATCGTGATCCACTATTTTAAATTGTGATACAGAATAAATAAAAACCTTTAAATAATGAGTAATTTCTTCCTTGTGAGACTGGCTAGTCCTAACTTTAGCACACTGAAAAACAGAATCAGACTCATGATGGAAAATTCACAAAGAATCAATAAAGTTAAAAAAAAATAGGATCTTTTATTTATGTGTTTCTTTGTTTGTTTATTTTTGGTTTTTCAAGAGAGAACTTCTCTGTGTAGTTTTGGAGTCTGTCCTGGAACTTGATCTGTAGACCAGGCTGGCCTTGAACTCACAGAAATCTACCTGTCTCTGCCTCCTGACTGCCGGGATTAAAGGCGTGTTCCACCACCACTCAGCTAAAAACAGGATCATTCTTTTCCTTATTAATTTAAGACTGTGCCTAGATTAATTAGACGCTATAGATCTAAATTTCTGATAACACTATATATATATCTTCTTTTCAAACTATCCTTTAACATTTAAATTTTTAAAACTTAAATCAGAATGTTATGAGAAAATCACAATATAAAGAATCATTTGGTTAAATGTATAGTTCTGTGAAAAGTTACGTGCTTAGCATTCAAGACACCTGGTTTCAATCCTAAGAACAGAGAAAAAAATCTATCCATTATCCATCCATCCATCACTTATCTATATACTTATATATCTATGTATTGATAGATGGATCAATGTTTTTTCTATTGTTTGTGATTTTCTAAGTTTTAAGCAACCTCTACCCAAGGGTTATAAAGTACTGTTCCATACTTCTAAAAACCTCAAAGCTATGTTTCTTGAATTCTTACTTTTATCTATAAGACAATGATTTTCACGTTAGAACTGAGGTACAGATACATTGCATACTCTCACACATAAAGAGCATACATGAATATACACATACACAGGGCGCATGCCTGTAGTACATACACACACACACATACACATATACAAGACTCAGAACCGTTTACAGAAGTATTTTGAGTTTTTCTTCTTTTTTTCTTTTTCTCTTTGGTATTTGAGATAGGGCTCCTCTGTGTAACAGCCATAGCTGTCCTGGAACTCGCTCTTGTATTAGGTTGACCTCAAACTCACAGAGATTTGCTTACCTCTGTCTCCCAAGTGCTGGGATTAAAGGCGTGCACCACCACCGCCTGGCGAATTTTGCTTTTTTTATTGCATAAATGACTTCTTATATAAAACAAAAGCCTTCCAGAAGTACTGGAGAGCTCTGCTTTTGTCTCCACTCTATTGGGCTGTTTATGCCTAATTACATGGAAAAGTCAGGTTGCCCACAGTGCTCTTCCTCCCCTCAACTTTTAATATTTCATGACATAATTCAGTTGACACTGTAATCAGTAATATGTTTATACTCACTAATCAAACTGTAATTCCTTTCTACACAGCACATATGTAAGTGCTTTGGGGGTACAGCTTGTGTCTAATAAATCTTTACATATTATCTATAATATATAATCTTATAATAGTCTTGGGTTCTGGAGGAGGCTTAATTACCTGTACCCTATCTAACATGGACTTCGAAATAAAATTATTTAAGTACTTCATTAGTCTACATTTTTACCAAAAGATAGAAATGTGTTATTACATATGACTTTACCTTACTCATACACCATGTCAGTGAACTGAGGGCATCATGATAACAAATGGCTGGGGACAGAAAAGCAGCAATTACTGTGAGGAGGCCTGGCACAAGGCTATAAGTTCCTGGTCAAGAGGAAATGGTTGCCTGGATTCATGCACTTCAGTGTTTAAAAAGTGAAGATTGCAATTTAGACTGTCCCTACCAGAAGACATGCAAAACTCAATTGTTTTCCAGGGATATTTCTCATACAAATTCCTTTTAACAATAAGCTACAGTTAGCTAGAATCAGATTTTTGTCTGCTATGCTATCACTCTGTACTAGATAAAGCTTGGGCTAAGTCGGGTCAGATGACTTCATTTACCTGCAAGTGGATGATAGCATTTGCTTCACATATGAAGTGGTTGGGAGAAAGTTTGGATATTGAGCAATTTTTATTAGTGTTAAATTATTACTGACTTTGATCATGAGGAATATATTTTGAGGATGTAATCACTTTCTTGGTTTCCACAAGGACAACAAACTGATAAAAACAAGAGTTCATATCCTTTTTAAAATTCTGTCTGACAAAATAACAAATTCCAATTTGACTTTCCAAAGCTTTCCCTTAATGTCAGATTTAATGGTTCTGGTGAATACATGCACTTCTGTGGGAGATACAAACACTTGACTCAAATCATTATTTGTTTCCTGGAGGTACAAATTCTGAAAACGAAATAAAACTTCGAGGTTTAAAATATGTTTGTATAAAAAATTATACAAATAATCTAAAAAGCTTGAGCCCATAAAACAGTTAAAAACTAAAAGATATCAAATCTTGAATGAACAGGTGATCTTTTCAAGAAAAGGTAATGTTTTAGAGAACATAATCTCTCAGTAGAATTTTGGCACAAGTCTTTTCTTATTAAGGACATACAACATTGTTGTCCTCAAAGAACAAGGTGGTGTTCTCATACATACGTTCTCTCACATGTAATGTAACTCAGTAAGTAATCTGGTCTGGTCATGAACATATAGCAATGCTGTCTTCAGAGAACTAGGTGTTGCTGGCACACATACATACTCATAGATGTAGCATAACTCCTATGTAGTCTAGTCTGGTTTGCCCACGAACTAACTCTCTACGCAGTGGGGCAGGTCTTAAACTCCTGCTCCTCTGGCCTCCGCCTCCTAAATGTTGTGGTTGTAGCATGTGCCAACACCTTGGATTTTAAAATAGTTTCCTGAACAGGCATTCTAAAAGGGACTTACTCTGTTTCTCTTTGTTTATAAATCTCCATTAACTCTATCACCAGTTATACCAGATGTGTCTCTATATTTAGCTCATGAACTGAAACTATGTAAAAATCTGACTGGAAGAAACAGTTTCCTCTATACCCTGTACCTTGGAGATGAAAACTGTATGGTAATTTGCAGAGAAAATGGTGTATCTGTTGCTGTAAATGTAAATTAAACCATGTTTGGCTAACTAACAGGTGCATTTCAAGGGATGCACATACAGGCTAAAATGAAGTCATGATTGTCTACTGATGACTTCTACAGATGACTGTCGTTGGATGACTGTCTACTGATGACTTCTACAGATGACTGTCTATGGATGACTGTCTACTGATAACTGTCTAATGATGTCTGTCTACAGATGACTGTCATTGGATGACTGTCTACTGATGACTGTCTATGGATGACTGTCTACTGATGACTTCTACTGATGACTGTCTACAGATGACTGTCTACTGATAACTGTCTAATGATATCTGTCTACAGATGACTGTCGTTGGATGACTGTCTACTGATGACTTCTACTGATGACTGTCTACAGATGACTGTCTACTGATAACTGTCTAATGATGTCTGTCATTGGATGACTGTCTATGGATGACTGTCTACTGATGACTTCTACTGATGACTGTCTACTGATGACTGTCTAATGATGTCTGCCTACGGATGACTGTCTATAGGTGACTGTCTACTGATGACTGTCTATAGGTGACTGTCTACAGGTGACTGCCTATAGATGACTGTCTACTGAATGCTGTACTGATGAATGTCTACTGATGACTGCCAACAACTCCTTTTCTGAGACCTACACCATACTCTTTCCTAAGGGATCTTTCTTTTTCTACTGCCAGTCACAGTGTTTCTTTTCTTCAGGTAAAAACAGTCCTACTCTATAACATATTGAATTAAAAGTAAGAAATAATTAGAAAGCTCTTTATTGTCAACATTGATTTATATGCAGCTGGAAGAGTCATGTATCCAGCCGCATAACAAGATAATTTGAAACACTACAGCTAACACATACAAAGTTACCCAGGGGTATAAATGAAAAGTGTGCACTGGTAGGAATCTTTTTTTTTTTCTTCAGGCTTGTCGTTTTCACAAGCTCGTTTTAATTGGTGTCACTTGGAACTAAACGGACCAAACAACGTTGTCAAAGGAATTAAGCCTGTCTGGCTAGTGTATGAAGTCTACAGGAAATGCGGAAGAGGTACTCCTGGATCACTAAATCATTAAGAAATCCATTCAGCAATATAAGACAGTGTCAAAGCCACTGCCCACGGGGCTTTTCCTGACTGCAATTTAACTGGATATGGTAATACTGTGAGAAAAGTGTCCAGTCATAAACACAAAGCTGCCCACTCCTTCACTCCATGTTTGTGTCTGTAGGAAGGCAGAGACACCCAGGAGGTAAAGTCTACTAATTTTGAGCATGCATAAATCTTGCCTTAGCCTGTTAGCTACATCAAACTGTTTATTCACTCTGTCCAAAGATTATTTTAACTATGTGAATACATATCCTTATTTCAAATTCCAAACAGCACTTATTTACCTAACAGTCACACTTTGTGATACACAGAGAAATTAGAAGCCACCAATATGACTCCTTCCGTGTCCCAATACTAATCAAATAAATCTCCCTTGCTTTTACCCTTCTCTTCTTATCAAAGGCCACTGATTATTCTATGTGCTACAAATTCAACCTTTCCCCAAGTACCAGAAATGTAGATCCACAAGGACAGGGTCTATGCCTATCACACTCAATGCTACATAGTGTTGAAGCCATGGATATACAAATAAATGAGAGCTAAGGAAATGAACAGTCTGTGAGTGGTTTTCCATTCCTACAGTTTTGAAATGACTTTGAAAAGATCAGGTACAAAAGTGAATCTCTGATGACTGGATGCCTAACATAAAGAATACTTCTTTACATAAACATAATTTTCTTTATCCTTGATTTTATTTCACATAAATTCACTCAAAATTTGAGCCTAAAGAAATAAACAAAACAGGAAATAATAATCAGCAATGCTTACTCTTCTTTCCATCCATATCTGCATGGATTTTGCGAGCCAAAAATCCACTTTTGTATACAGCAGCATTTGGGTCATGAGGAATGTCCAGAAATGGGTTAGTTGTACTCCCAATACGACTGATAGTCTTTGGATGTGTTCCATTAGCCTTCTCATCAGTACCTTCTGAGGGAGATTTTTTTTTCTCTTCATCATCTCTGTAAGGAAGAAAAGACAAAGTCTAAAGTAAGGACTTATCATAACTTTCAAAAAACCAAGTTAGTCAGAGTCATCAATTCTGTTTGCTAATAGTTGATTAGTGTTCATAAGAACTACTTTGAAAATAATGAGCACTATGAAAAAACCAGATGAAAGAGTAATAATAATAAAGAAAGGCGAAGAAACACAGGTCAAAGATACAGAAAATATTTTCAACAAAATAACAAAATCACATAATAAAATGTTCTGAACCTAAAGAAGATGCCTATCAAGTACGAAAAGAACTAAAAGGAACATCAAATAGAGTGGATCAGAAAAGAAAGTTCCTCCGCATATGATAATCAAAATAGTACATGTTCACAAAAAAGAAAGAATATTAAACCCTGCATGGGAAAAAGCCCAGGTAACTTATAAAGGGAGATGATGTGGGATTCTCCTATGTGTGCTGTAAATATGTTTTATTGCCATTGGTTAATAAAGAAGTCGCTTTGCCCCCACGGCAGGGCAGAATAGAGCTAGGTGAGAAAACTAAATTGAATACATGGAGAAAGAAGGTGGAGTCAGGCAGATGCTATGTAGCTGTCAAAGGAAAAAGATGCTGGAACCTTACCAGTAAGGCACAGCCTCATGGTGATACACAGATGAATAGAAAGGGGTTAATTTAAGATGTAAGAGCTAGCCAGAAATATGTCTGGATCATTCGTCAAATAGTCTTGTAATTAATATAGTTTCTGTGTCATTATTTGGGTCTGGACATCCAGGAAAGTTAGGTGCAGTTATTTTCTACAAATGGCACCCACTATCTAGGGCTTCTAGACTTACAAAAACATGAACCAAGCACAGCTTCTTGGTAGCCACATTTTTTTTTTCCAGATAGGCTCTGTTCGCAGGTCACAAGTAGAGGTGTGGCTCCTTTAAGAAACAGCTTCTTGGTTCATACTGGTAACATGAATGGCTCTGACTCTTTCAGGAGGTCCTTCTACAGGGAACTTAGGGTTTGTGAGCAGAATGGTACAAGTTGCTTAATGGCAACATAGAACCGCTGTGTCTCTGGAGCTGTTGTGGTGAGTATGGTTCACAGAGGCTGTGAACATACCTCTACTATACTATGTTGGATGGGGCGAAGCTAGCAGACAAAGTCACAGGGTGACTAAGCCACGTCCACTTAGCACTTTTTAAAAAAGTGCTCCTGGTCAGAAAATGATTATAGATACACATTAAAGACAGATTCAGACAAAAAATAAACTTCTGAATGGGTAACAGAGTGTTTAAGAAATGTAAATAGACTTAAGAAAAAATGGGTATAGGCAGTTATAGAGTTTTAAAAAATAAAACAAAACCTTTAAAGAGACAGTAAAAGTAACATAAAAGGGTATAGACAGACATATATTAAAAGCATAAAGATAATAAAATAAATATTAAAAAGTAATAGAGTAAAAATAAGCCACGAAAAGATGGAATATACACACAGAGTCTGGATTATGTATGTTATTGTGTTTTTTTAAAATTTTTTGACTGCAGAGAGACTTTTCATTCTGAGGGCTAAGCTAAATCCACATATATATTTTAAAGGTATCTTGACTTCAAAATTTGAGTCTAAGGATATCTTATTTTGAAAAAGAGGTTCTACTTTTGTTTCCCTAGAAGATGAGAACCTGTGGATTCCTTCCAGGCTAATGTGATTTGATGGAACAAAAACCTCAAAAGGTCTCCTAAAATTACTTTACCCAACAAAAGAAAAAAGGAGTTTGGAAAAAAAAATGCCCAAATTCCAAAAATGATTGTTTATAAATGTTTATTTTCATTTAAAAGGGCTGTTATAAATCATTAATGGAAATAAGGGGGCTATGATACAGAGATGAATGCTTTGCATTGGATGGAGTTTGGTTTATTGATAGAAATTTTGGTCAATTTTGTTATATGTATATTTCTATTCTTTCTAAAGGAATGTTTATATAGATAATTTTAAAAAATAATATATAATTAAAAACTACAGATTAATAAATAGTCATTTATAATAGTCAAACTTATAGCCAAGTTGGTTAGGTTTTCTAGCTATACAAAGATATATTTCGATTAGATAGATAATCTTTAACACTTCAAAGACCTACAGAATATGTCATTTAAAATGTTTTAAGAACTTAGACTTTTCTTGACAGTGAGACATGTCTGCTTCTGGCAACACTAATTACTTCAGAGAGGTTGATGGCATTAAAGAAACTTGTTATGGAATTTGCCTTCAATGTGACAAGGCTAGGGCATTTGGTCAAGAAAATATTCTTGCCTGGACTGCTTTGATGGTATGCTGTATGAACTGGACATGCAGGACCCACAGAAAAAATGACTGCTGAAGTTGCCAAAAGAAGGTGAGACAGTCCTTCAGGGTTCCTGCTTCATGAAAGAATCTGTCCGACATTCTGCAGGACACAGAAGAAAATGATTGACAATCTGTCAATAAAAGCAAAACTATCTTTAAAATTTCCTGCTTAATAGAAAAGTTTGCCAGATACTATGTGCCTGTAGGTTGAAGATGGATGCCCAAACACTATAGAAGAATTTGGGGTGACTGACCTTGCAGCAAGATGTCTCTGTCAATTCTAGAATTTTGGAAGCTGCTTACAATGCACTTCCTGCTTACTTAGGCAATAATATATCATTCTGGGGTCTTTGATGGAGTTTAAGGCAGATAGCTATAGTTTTCTTTAGTTATAATAAAAGATAAATTAGATATGAAACTTTAGACTCACAAAGAAATATTGTAACTGTAATTCTTGCTTGATACCTATTTTGTTATATGTAATTTTACTATGTTAAAGTTAAAATCTTCCTTTTTATTTAGAAAGAAATGAGGAGGTGATGTGGGATTCCCCTCTGTGTGCTGTGGATATGTTTTATAACCATTGGTTAATAAAGAAGTCACTTTGGACTATGGTAAGGCAGAAAATTTCAGGTAGAAAAACTAAACTGAATGCATGGAGAAAGAAGGAAGAGTCAGACAGATGCTATCTGTGTAAATTGGGAGAATGGGGACCTTGGGGGAGTATTGAAAGGGGAAGGGGAGAGGCAGGGAGGGGAGCAGAGAAAAAAATGTAGAGCTCAATAAATATCATAAAAAAATAAATAAGGGGATATGATATAAAAAAATAAAGATCAGCTAAGCAATTTAAACAGATCTATAACCACTAGTGAAATAGAGGCTGTAATTAAAAGTCTCATGACCAAAAAAAAAAAAAAAAGCCGAAGGGTTAGACTTTCAAAGAACAATTAATGATAATGATCCTCAAATTATTCCACAAAATAGAAACATAAGGAGCACTGCCCCCAACTCATACTATGAACCCAGTGTTATCCTGATAAACAAACCCTGTAAAGATCTAACAAAGAGTAGTACAATTCTACTAACATCAGGGACAAGACAAGACTGTCATCTCTCTCCATTACTATTCAATAAAGTACTTAAAATCTTAGCTAGAGCACTGAGACAACTGAAGGAGATTTAGGGGATAGAAACTGGAAAGAAAAAAATGTCAAAGTATCTTTATTTTTAGATATCATCCTGAGTGAAGTAACCCAGACCTAGAAAGACAAATGTGCTATGTATTCATTTATATGTGGATACTAGCTGTCAAATCAATGATAACTAAACTATACTCCATAGAACCAAAGAGGCTAGGTATATGGTAAAGGATTGTGTGTGTGTGTGTGTGTGTGTGTGTGTGTGTGTGTGTGTGTGTGTGTTGGGAGTTGTGGTGTCACAGACTGAGCCCCCTAAAAAAGAAAAATATATTAGATAGTTATGGATGGATGCGTAAGGGACTAGAATGGGAAGATCAAATAGAGGTGAATAGAGGTGAGGAGGGTGGGGGAGAAGAAAATATAGAGTAAAACAGCTAAAATTAAGGGGCATTTGAGGGGTAGTTTGAAAACCTAACAAAATAGCAGCTTCCTAAAATGTATAATATATGAATGCAATCTAAATGAAACCAGCAAACAATGGGGGAAGACAAAGCCCCACCAGCCATCTCTTGTCATCAAATGAAGCTTCCAGTACCAGGACTGGGTTATATCTAGTTGAATTGTTTGCTAACAGGGAGCTATGGGAATCTCCAAACAAGGTAGGCTGTTGCCAAGACTATAGCTTGCTCTAACCTAAAGCAAGACCACATTGCTTGGAATGATGCACACACAACTCAATGAACACAGATAAGTAGAGTTGTTGCTGACATAGAGCCTTCACTCTTCCATGTCAGTGTCTTTGGTACAGGGAACTCTGGAGACTACCATAAGAAAGTTGTACACAGCAACCAAGCCATAAACCCTTTGGCCTACAATGTTGGTCTTCTGTCTGCAAGGTATGCTGATGCATTGGTAGCATATTGTGGGAATAATCAACCAGTATCTCATTTGACTGAAGGGACATTCCCTGAGATGGGACCCATACCTGACCATGTTTGTATGCCCAAGAACTTGGGACTACATAGCCCAGAGAACTAGGGTAAAATCAAATGCTGTTGCTCGTTAAAAAAGTAGCAACAAAAAGACTCCTAATGATATTTTGCTATACTCATAGATTAGTACCTTGTTCAGACATCATCACAGAAGCTGATGGGAAGAAATATAGAGACCCACAGTCAGACATTATGCAAAGAGTGAGAGACCTTGGAACACTCAGTCCTAAAAGGGATGTCTCCATCAAATCCCTCCCCCCAGTGCTCAGGGAACCCTGTGGAAGAGGAAGTAGAAAGAGTGTAAGTGCCAGAGGGGATGGAGGACACCAGTGAAACAAGGCCCTAATATCAATAGGATAGGTGGGCACAGGCACTCACAGAGACTGAGGCAGCATGCAAGGGGTCTGCACAGGTCTGCCCCAGGTGGGTCCTAGAGTTGAACAGAGAAGTAGGCATATGCCCCCATCCCTAACACAGAAGCTATCTCCAACTGATAACTACATGCAAATGAAAATTTAATTTCTTCCAAGGGAGTCTCATTGGGGAAACAAATTCCTCTTGAGGGCAGGCTATATGCCTAGTTGTAGAAGACCAACAGAAAATGAACTCAATAGAATCTCCGGAGGGTCCTTGTTCATAATGATGTTTCAGGGCTTTTACTATTATTTTATTTTATTTTTAATTTTTATTTTATCTAATTTATATATTTTCTCTTCTCTCCTTTTACCCTGTAAGTTCCTTTGTGTATAAGTTATGGCTTCTCGCTTAGTGTTTTTATGGCATTCCTGAATATATAAATGAGTGGTCTTTGTTTCTTATGCATTCTCTTGGGATCTTTTCCTTCAGTTTGTTTTGTTCAATTGTCATGTGCTAGTTTTTGTTTTAGCTTATTTTATTTTGTCTTATTTTATTAATAACCTTTAGTTGTATTAAGCCTGTTCATTTTCTAATTATAGGAAGAAAGAGGATGTATTTGGATGGAAGGGGAAGTAGGGAGGAACCTGAGGAGTAATGGGAGGATATATTATATGAGAAAAAAACTTTTCAATAAAGGACAAAATTCAAAGTTAATAAAATGTATTATTATGATTTTTACTTCAATAAAAGAAGCACTATAGTAATTAGTGACAGTTTCCTATGTGCCAAGTATTAATGATCACAACAATTACGTAAGACCAATATTAGAATTTTAAATTGCAGATAAGGGAAAAGACTCAGTGAATCCAAATAAATACTCAAAGCTACAGATTTAGTATTAAGAGATAACGAAGGAATGACTGGAGAATCTTTACAACTCTGCTTTCTCTTGCCATGATGGTTTCTTGGTTATCTTCTTTCAAACAGTGGGGGATTGTAAACTGTACTTTTACACTGGCCCTGGCAGAACAACAGAACAGGTGTATGAAGGACTACAGATATCTATAGACGGAGCCCCAAGGACAGTACTCAGCTTTGTCTTCCTTGCAAACAGGCTCACTATTAGCATCCAAACCCCAGATAAAGCTGCAAGTGCATGAGGAGAGCAGGGTCTCCACAAGACTTTGGTGTCTCAGGAGGTACTGCTTTTCCAACCACCACCAGCTACTGTGAAACTTGCATTTGCCTTGCCTTGTTTTCTACATCTCTTTACCCCAAGCACAGGAACTTTAACTCTGCGATCATGACACACCCTAACTACGAAAAGACCAATAGATCAGACGGGCAATATTCAGTCGATGAAAACGGAGGAAGAAAGTTACTCACAGGATCTTATAAATACCTGGAAAACTGAACAGCACAGCAAGTTTGTCTTACTCTGTTTTCCTTTCTGTCATCTAACTTGTCTCTTTATTAAATGCTAAGCACTGATTCTTTTACTAAACTTTTACCCAAACTTTAGCGCCCAAAATATTTTTTAAAATATAAATCAAAATTTCTTTCAAAAGTAGTTTATGAGAAAGATGGAGAAAAGCAGCCTTTGTTTCTCTAAGGGTATCTTGAAAGTAACTGAGAGATAAATGAAGTTAAAATTGGAACTCTTAAACATTCATATTTTACATTTATTTTGAAATAATTTTAGACTTGCAAAGACAGTACACTGAGTTTCCATATGTCCAGCTTCTCCTGCTAGCATCTTATATAACCACAGTGACATTTTCTAAACTAAAAAATTAAGATCAGTAAAGTATTATGGATTAAAGAGACAAGTTTTTTTCAGGTCTCACCAGTTTTTTTCATTACTCTGCTTTTGTTCCAGGATCATATCCCAGATCGCAAGATAGACTTAGTCATCGTCTCCTTATTCTTTTCTGGTATGTAACAATTCTGTAGTCTTTCCTGCTCCTTCATGACCTTCACACTTTGAAGAATCCTGGTCAGTTTTCCCAACAATTATTTTCCTTTCGGATTTGTCTGGTGTTATTCCACCACTGAGGTTGGAGTTCAGGGTGAGGAGAATACAGATTAGGTCATGTACCCTTTTTCAGTTCATCAGATCCACAGGTAGATGTTTTATTGGTCATGATATTAACTAACCATAATGACTTACAGTACTGTCTCTCAGGGATCTATATAAAGCTACTGTATTTTATAAGTATTTTAGTACAGATAGTTTCTTAACTAATATCCTGCTTTATGCTTGCCTTTGCCTCATATTAACATTCATAAATGGCTCTTCCAATGACAATTATTATTGTGGTGAATTGTTTCTTTTGTTTTACATGTTTCTTTCAGTATGGTCATATGAATATTTACAGCCCTGTTTAGAACTGTGTCCAGTCCCTGCCAACTGATCTATCTTTTTTGCCTACAATTTTGCCTTTTGCAGAATGATTTATAGTTGACTTCTTTACATTTGGAAAATGCACTTAACATCCTCCATGCTCCATGTCAACCACCAGCTTTGCCTTTATTATTATGAGGGCAGTGTTTAACTGTACGGATATACACAGCTTATTTATTCATATATGAAAGGCATTATCTGGCTTCTATGTTTCTACTATTATACTAAAATTGTGTTTTTAAATAATATCATGAATCCACTATTGAATAACAGTACTATAATTTTTCATAAATTAGAAGGGCAATTTCTAGCTTCCAGACAGATCATTTAGCTCAAAGCAAATGATATAATCAGAGGTGCAAAGATGAAAATCTTACTTCCCACAGGTCGGGGAACCCTGATTGCTCTTTGGGCTGAAGGGAGGGAGACTTGATCGGGGGAGGGGGAGGGAAATGGGAGGCGGTGGCGGGGAGGAGGCAGAAATCTTTAATAAATAAATAAATAATTTAAAAAAAGAGTTAATGAGAAGCAAGAAATAAAAAAAGATGAAAATCTTCAGGCAAGATCAAGAACAAGATGCCAACAGGCACCACTTCAACATGGTACTAGGAAGTCCTAGCTGGGACAACTATGCTAATGAAATAAAACGCATTCACACAGAAAAAAAAGGTAGTACAGTTGTGTCTTTTTGATGATAGTGTGGTTTTATAAAAGGGAATTCTAAGAACATCAAACCACAAAATAAAAAAAATTAAAAATTAAAAAATAAGCCCAATTTAGAACTTTCAAATTCAGTAGAGTTGTACCTTAGAAAGTAAACATACAACATAATTAACTGTTCCTATGAAATACACACAAAAATTGGTAAATTAAATAATCTCATTTACAAAGAATCCTACCTTCCTCCAAATGAAAATAACAGGAGTGTTTCTAACAGGAAAGTAAAAGATGCATGCACTGAAAATTACAAAACACTGATGAAAGAAATAAAAGGATATACAAATAAATGATAATGATTCCATGTTCATGGACTGGGAAGGTTAATGATTAAAATGATCATGTTAACTAAAGAAAGCTACAGAGCCGATTCAGTTTCTTACAAATATTCCAATGATAGTTCAGAGAAATAGCAAGCCTAAAACACTCTGAAATGTAAGAAATCCAGAACAAAAAGAAGAAATAGTAGGTGTCACATGCCATCATGTGATGTGCTCCCCTGGTATCTGTGGAAAACTGGATTCATGGTTTCTCATGGGTACTCAAGGCCTTTACATAAAAGGAGGTTGTAATTACACACAAACATCCATTTATATAATGCACATTCTGTGTAAACTGTTAGTACTTAAAATAATATTTAGTGAACAATGACAAAAATATATAAGTACATACCTAATACACAGTTCTTTAAAATATTTCAATATATGGCTTGTTAAATTCATTAATATGGATATAGTCCAACTATAAATTATAAAGGTATTTTAATAAAACAGATGATATTAGTAATAAAATCAAACATATATCAACCAATGGAGTAGGATAGAAAGCTAAAAATAAATCCTAGTATCTGTAGCCAGTTGATTTTGATAAAATCTCTAAGAACTCAAGCTAAAAGATAGTCTTCTTTAAAAAAAATGGTGTTGGAAAACTTGACTAATATCCTGCAAAGGATGAAACTAGACCCTTACCAGAAGAAAAACGAGCACTCAGTTTACTCAAGTGGATGAAGGGCCTAAGCACAGTAAGACCTGACAGAAGGCAAGAGTCACATGAGTCCGGCCAGTGATTTCTTAGGACTCCAAAGGCATGGGTAGCAAGACCAAAACCAGGTAAATATGATTCAATCAAACCTGGAGCAAGGGACTACCAGGGTGAATAAACAGCTCTTAGAATAGTATGTCATCAATATTTTCAGATCATCTGAGAGAGTCCAATGTCCACAGGGACTCTTATTTCACAAGAGACATGAATAGTCCTTTCTCTGAGGTTACAGTTACCTGTGACCAACTGTGAGGTGAACCACAGATCACATCATTACAAGAAAGGAGAGGATAAAATATTTTGAGAGAAAAAATGAGAGCATTAAATAAATTTTATTACAACACAATTTTATGAATGTAATTTTGGTAAAATTTCTAAAAACTCAGTGTAAAAGTAATTACAATATAATATATAATGATAATATATTAGAACAATATTCTGAATAAATAGAATCAAATAGAATTATTTCAAATTTTTCAAATAAGTTCTCATACTTTTGCAATTTACTGTTTGACATTTTAGTGACACCTGCTATGCTTTTTGCCAATAGGAGTGTAAGAGAAGGTTACAAATATTAGTAGTTTGGTATTAAAAACTAAAATATACTCAAATAGGAAAACCGTGAACAGAAACAGAGCACTTTTAAACAAAACACCAAGAACAAAAGTTCTCAAATATTCCATCCTGTAAAACAAGTACTTTTAGTGTTGTAAAGATCATGAATGGCCTTGTTAGGTTCTGAGGACAAAACCCAACCTGTTCCCAGACACAGGCTGGTGCCATCTGGGGGCAGCTGTCTGGATCCTAAGAATGGACTCCTTGGGTCTGTGATGGCGGCCACAGAAGTGCTATTTACTGTAGCAACACTGTGAGAAATTTCCTGGATCTTATCCAGAGGCCGTCCTTTCTCCACACCATCCCCACATTGTC
>JABTXL010012489.1:413706-438906 GCA_025134845.1 Neodon shergylaensis | reverse complement strand
AGGCCGTCCTTTCTCCACACCATCCCCACATTGTCTTGGATCTTATCTAAAGGCTGTTCTTTCTCCACATCATCTCCACATTGTTTTTCAACACAGATGGCAGAAATATGAAACAATTGTCTTCCACCTGTATTCACATCATTCCTAAATGTAACACTTCAGAGCTATATTTATTCATTTTGAACAGATGTCAAACTGTGACCACCGATTATTTTGTTTTCTGCATAGGCAACCATGCTGTCACAGCAGTTTCTGTTTTCTAGACCTGCGTATCTATACCTCTGCTTCTCATGCGGCATTAGGTAAAGCTTCCACTTTGATATTGAGAATCAGTGATGACAGGAAATGGCATCATTTTCTCCCATTTGTGGGCTGAACCAGGCAAACTCTTAAGTTTCTCATTACAAGACTAACGGTTTTATTTGATCTGTGAATACTGAGGGTTCTGACATTGTGCTCATGACACATTGGTCTGTGCTTTAATGATTTTATGCAGTTTGCTGGTTGTAACACTTGGGGCATGTGAGAATGTGTACTGGTGCACCTGTCTACTTCTATATTCTCGGAGAGATTATAAAGAAGCAGGAAAATTTGCTCCATAAATGCTTGACAGGATTTACCAGTAACACCATTTAGGTGTAATACTGGTTAAGAAGGTAAGACATTACTTTTTCAACTGTTTTAATATATAATGGCTAATGAGTTTTGACTGACATTTTCTTTAAAGAATTTGTTCCCATCAAATCTGTGGGCATAGAGCTGTCTATAACATCTCTTTGCAATCCTTTAAATGTCATAGGATTTAAAATTATATTTCTTCTTTCATATCTAAAATTAGTAATGTTAATTTAAGCTCTAAATTTTATCTTAGTTAATACTAGTCAGACCTTATCCATTTTACCCATCTTTTCAAAGAATTAGCTTTTTAGTTAACTCTCTTAATTACTGTTCTCAATTTCATTAATTTCGATACTAACTTCTTTGTCTTTTCTATCTACTTTTGGTTTTAACCGATCTTTCCCCTCCCGGCTGCAGCTTCCTAATGTAGAAAGTTAAATCCCTGATTTGAAACCCCTTTCTTTCTCTAACTATACACAAGTTGCTAAGTAAGGAAGTATTACTTTTTTCGTACGCATTTTTTTTTATTATTAAAACTTTCTGCCTTCTCCCCACCTCCCTTTTCCCTCCCCCTTCCCCCACTCCCCACTCCCCTTCCTCTCCAGTCTGAAGATCAGTCAGGGTTCCCTGCCCTGTGGGAAGTCCAAGATCTTCCCCGCTCCATCCAGGTCTAGGAAGGTGAGCATCCAAACAGGCTAGGCTCCCACAAAGCCAGTATATGCATGCAGTAGGATCAAAACCCAGTGCCATTGTCCTTGGCTTCTCATCAGTCCTCATTGTCCGCCATGTTCAGAGAGTCCGGTTTTATCCCATGCTTTTTCAGTTTACCATAGCACACAAATTATGAAAAGATGAATTTTCATTCCTCCCTTTAGATTAAAACCATTTAAATTTCTCTTCAGAGCTATTGCCCTCATGAACTATTTAAAAGCATGCTGCTTAGTCTCTACATTTTTATTGGATTTTACAATTTAGTTGTTGATTTTTCACTTAAGTGCATTCTAGTCTGAGGGCAAATGTAAACTTTCCACTTAAAAAATTGTTAGGGTGTATTTTACTGTGGCTGGGAATGTGACTAACTTTGGTTAACATTCCACATGTCCTTGAGAATGTGAATTCTGCTGTTACTATAGGAATTCACCAACAGGTATCAATTATACCCAGTCTGTTGATGGTGCAGGAATAATGCACAGTGCTGGACTCTGTCTTTTAGCCTGTTGGATCAGCCAGTTCATGTGTAAGGTTTAGAATCTATCAGCTTGCCCATGGTGATGTTTGTTAGATGCACACATTAAGGTCTATCATGGCTTTTTGGAGAATAGACTCCTCTCTTATTGTCATCATTCACACACCTTCTTCATATTAAATAATATGTAACATATATTAAATAATAATAATAAAATTACAGGCCAGAGTAATGCCTTGATAAGTGTATATGTTGAAAGTGTTCTGGAATTTCAGGATTTGATGTCAGGCTGTCAATGAGTCTGTGCTTAGAAAGTTCAAGGTTCTTGTGTGCCTTCAATTTTTACAAATTATCCCTATAGGTTGGGCAGGGAGTCACGTTGGTATTGAAGTGTACATTTTCATTCCCTCTATCAGGTAGCTTGAGCAAAACTCAACAGCTGCAGCTCTTTGCTCTGTGTATATTTTCTCTAGCAGAAACAAAGAAAAGGAATGAGGTACCAAGCCCCACTCTAAATCCCAAGTCACAGCTGTGATCACCATAATTTATGATTTTCATCTCAGAATCGCTCTAAAGCTAGATGTAATCATCTCACTGAACATCATGATCCAGACAGGAGAAGGCAGAAGTTACAGGAAGAGAGCTCACAGGACTACAAGAGAATGTCCCTAACTGTGGCGTCATTTCACCTACACGAATGCATGTGGAACACAGCAGGTAGCAGGCAGCCAAACATCCATTCTCCTCCATGGAGGAAGCATCTGGATATGTTCCTTGTGACATATTTAGTGCCAGCTTGATAAATATCAGAATCAAATCAAGCACTAAAGTTGCTAGGAAGCAACAAACTGATGAAAATACCTAGGGGGTGAATAAGACACAATGAGGAGCATCTCTTGACTGAAATAAGGCAATATATGGTCCAGCAGAGTTGTGTACAGAGCACTGTCCAGTCACAACAAGAGAGAAGAGTGCACATACAACAAGATGGCTTCTCAGCATGAGAACTCTCCTGGGGTGGGAGAAATTGGGTAATGGATTGTGGTAATTGTCAGATCTTATTGTTTATTTTAAAAGAAAACTCTGGAATTATACTTAAACGAGTTTCTAAAATAATCAAGCCAGCACTTTAAAACAACAGGTGAATGTGGTTTGATACAAGAGTGAATCACTATGCCGGAGACTGAGGTGTATTAAGCCAGATGATAGTTAGGAGACAAACTAAAGCAGTGATAAGTCATCATGGGTTCTCTGTTGTTCTACATTTTATGCCATAAGGCAGGAGGAGTTTAAAATGGATCTGCCCTCATCACTTACCAAAAATAAAAAAAACAAAGCATGTAGATAAACTTCAAAACATTACTGCAAGTATGAAACACACTGCATTTTATTTTCTAAAAATAGCTGGTTTTGGCATAGACCTTTAAATTGTGAAAGCATGGTTTGTGCTTTATCTAAAAGTGTTCAGCTCTGTGGGCCGCCCTTTAATATCAGTAAGAATGCTGCCAGAGGTGAAGAAGATGGGGGCTCATAGCTCACTTTCTAAATAAAAATCTATTTTTAACAATTGTAGTGCTTAGTTTTCTAAACTAAGAACATCATAATGGGAGGCCTTTATATGTGTCTTTAAAGAAAAAGGCTTTGGCACAAGTAGGGTAGCAACATTAAAGTCGCACTCCATCTAGTCACCAACCAGATGACTTCGCATATCCCCCTGGAAATGGGAAGTAATGACAGTTTCTCTATCAAGGTCTGCTTTTTCTGTGCTACAACTGTCTTCACATGAAACCCTGAAACACTCCAAGGATCCATCTCAATCCAAGCACTCAGAGACCACATTTACACAGGAAATACATAATGTTTCTTTTTCCCCTTTCCCTTCTGAATTACCATTTGAAAGGGAAGAATTTGGTGACAAATTACTCCAGTTTCCTATATGCTTGAATTAAACATTTGAAAAAGACACCATTTTTTCACTGAGAAAAAGTGGGAAAAAAAAACAACACTTTGAGAGGAAATGTTAAGTGTGGGCTATGATCTAGGATAATAAGATGACATTTTATAGAGTTGTCTGAGGAATTCTCTAATTATCTGCCCTGAAGCTTCGCTTACTTCAAACTCTAAAGACCAAATGAAGCTCAGGATCAATTTTTAGATAGCAAATTTCCAGATGATATGTTTTCTTCAGCTCCAAATCTTAAGTTAAATGCCAATTTTTAATCATTATGCCATCTGTTTTTTTAATATTCAACTAATCTTCTCTTAAGTGTACAAAATAATGTGATTTAATGTGATTCGTCGTGACATTTTCACACATGCATGTCACTGTGCTTTGCTCATACTCCTCCCTAGTAGTAATATCCTGTATGTAAACACTGTGCACATCCTCTAAAGCTGCGGTTGTAACACTGATGTTACAACATTGACGTTACCAAGAGTGACGCCTGAGGCAGTACCTACCATGGAAGGAATATGAACAGACATCCCCTAAACAATGACACAAAGGAGAAACTACTGTGGTTTATCTTTTTCATGGAAACAACTTTATCTCAGGGTAAAAATATTCCAAGAAAGGGATGGAGAATTGTTTAACTGGTGGAGTGTTTGCCTAGCATGCATGAGGCCCTGGATTTGATCTGCAGCACCCTATGAAACTTGTATGTGAAGCAAGCCTATAATTCTGGCACTCCGGATTCAGAGCAGGATGGTCAGACTTCAAGGCTACCCTCAGCTACAAAAGCAGGAAAAGCCCAGCTGGGCTACAGGAGATTTGGGTTGTTGTTATTAATATAATTAACTGATTGATTTTTGATGATGCTAAGCACACTTTAGAACACTATTCAAAATAATTTATTTATCTTTATTTTTATGTGTGTTGTTGTTTTTCCTGCAAATATGCATGGGTGAGGGTGTCAGGTCTTAGAGTTACAGACATTGGTGAGCTGCCACGTGGGTGGTGGGAATTGAACCTGAGTCCTCTAAAAGAGCAGTCAGTGCTCTTAACCTCTAAACCATCTCTCCAGCTCTAGAACACTACCTTAAACCCAAAGGCAGACAAGGGGCATTCAGTTATTATTATTAGATGATTCTGATGTGTGGAAGTGAGGAAGCCCAGAGGAAGAATTTCATGGAACAAATTATTAAAAGAAAAACTTAAATGAGAGGAACTCATCTTCATAAGTAAAGGTGACACATCTAAGTCAGTCTGAAGTATAAAAGAAAGGTGTCTTGGGCAAAACAAAATGATTTGTTCTTAGAGGGTGGCTATTTCCCACAGAGAAACAAAAATTACATTTAATTATTTTACATTATTACTGAAAATTAGAATCAACACCCAGTTAAGTAAAATATTACAAGGAAATTTTAAAAAAAAGCAAGAATAAAGGAGGTCTGAGGATTCATTTCTTGGAAAAAGACTTCAAGAGACACAGAAAAATGGAAGTAATAATCAATTTCAGTCCAGACCCTTAGGTGAGATACAGAATTAAAGTGCTCAGCCACAAGGACAGGTAACAAGTTGCTGCACATCCTCTCCGTCCCTCAAGCTTCCTCTCAGAAAAGAGTCATAGAAAGGCAGGCGATACCCCTCCCCTGAGTATGTGTGTGCATGGTATAGACATACCACACATACACACACCACACATGCACTCTCTCAAACACACCTGTACACAGGCACTCACACTCACATACTCACTCATACCATTCACACACACGCATACACACACTGACTCATACCATACACACACACTTAAAGCACACTCATACCACAAACATACACCCACAAGACACATAACACACTCACAACACAATACACTTACACCATACACAGACTCACAAACATTTATATCACATGATCATACAAACTCACACCACACACATACTCATACCACACACCCCATGAACACGTACACATACTTATACCATACACACATATTACACATACGCACACACACCACATACATCCATCATTGACATATATCATACATATACAAAATCATGTAACATACCATTCTCTCTCTCTCTCTCTCTCTCTCTCTCTCACACACACACACACATTAGACATAGCAGTAAAGAAGTGGGAACAAGTCGTGAAAGTTTTTCCATTTTCTGGTGTCAGCAAATTAGTCTCTGAGCAACAATGGTATCAGAAAGAACAGTTACATTTAAAGTTCACAATAAAGTGGAAGTTTAATGGCTGCTTTTTGAAACGTGCAGAGGTAGCCTAATAGATGAAGAGGGACAGAAAAAGCCCAGTGTCCTACTACACCACAGAACAATTTGAGGGCAGACAAGAAATGGTTTAGTTTAGAAGAAAAGATAGCGAAGGTTTTGAAATGGTCTCATCATGAATGGTAGGATAATATGAAGCAGCAAAGATTATGCCATGATGCAGTTAAAAATGTGTATTCAGACTCAAAATGAGGAGCAGGAGCAACGTACTGAGAACAGAGTATAACCCAGGAGCTCTGTATTGAAAATGGGCTATATTGTGACTTCATTAAAGTGAGACCAGGTGCATGCATCTGGTACACACATTTTAAAGAAGACTCCTTGGCATTCCTAAATACAGATGTCATATAGCTATAACAAAAATCATACAGGTTAAGGCATTAAATTCATTATTTTTTTCTGATGAGTACTATTTCTTAACTTTGCCACATTGTTAGCTGTATTCTCTGAAGATCCCCCTGTGAGTATATTTTAAACAAGTCTAGAATTAGTTATAAAGGCCGTCTTATCTCTCTCCTACTCCCTACTTTGATTTTTGTAAACTTGAACTCTGAATTGCTTTAAACCTAAGGAAAAATGTCATAGTGGTGTATAGACTTTGGTTCTTTCTGAATTCCCAGCATTCCTCATAGGACAAAGCAGTTCAACAAATATGCACTTTATGAATAATGAGCAGCTGAGCAAAGGGATGGAGACAGAGGTACAGTATTTTTTTCTGTGTACAGTGGCTGAGTTCTTTCCAGCAGCCAGACAACTCTGTGCCTACTTCACTATAATTTTTACATTTTCATTCTTGCAGCGGCCTCTCCTCCTTTCACACTTTTCCTTATTAGGAGCAGACCTGCACCACAGTCACATCTGTTTCTTGTACTCTACACCTTGCAGGGCCCAGAAGTACTTACAGAATGGAACAGTGAGTGGTTGATCCCACAGTTGATCCTGGCAATACCTGAAATTCTATGAGCAACTGATGGGACTCATACACCAATGTAAAGCTCTCTGATACAAAAACGCTCAGACATGACGTCTACTCTCCATAAGGGCTGTCGTAAGACTACATACCTATGAGGAAGCCAGGCTTGGCATCAGAGGAAACAAAGCCTGGCTTTGCCACAGTACCAGCTTCGTGTCTTTGGACCTATGAGTGAATGTTTCTTGATTTCTGTTTTCCTCTCATAGAGAAAGAAGGTTCTATGTTAGAGCAATGCACTCCCCAACCTTGTACATACATTTACGAAAGAAAAACTATTTAGTAAAGCTTTAGTCACATTTTAAAAATATCATAATAGGAGTACTGTTTGTTACTTGATTGCTATGTCCTTTTTCTGTCACTCACATTCCCAAAAAGAGGGCTCCCTCAGATATTTCCATGTATGTAACAGCTGAGACCCCTTTAGTTAGCATAGCAGTCCATAATTCTACGTCTGTCTCCTCTAAGGCTCTGATATCAACATCACAGCAATTACCACTCACTTGTGCACTACCTTACAAATTCCACAGCAGCAGCATCCTTTGATTGCGTTCTGAACATGCACATACACAATCAATCGTTCCAAGAGCCTTTTATGGAATCTCCACTACACACAGGCGTTATGGCAGGCAAAGCAGGAAATATAGGGAGAAATCAGACAGGTTTCATTTCCTCAAGGAACCTGGAATCTAACGAAATTTTATTCAAAGTAGCTCTAATGGAGGGTATAAACTGATAGTGGTATCAGATAAAATAAAATGGAGATCATTTCTGGTTGGTAAGGCTGGGAAAGATGTAATGGAATGGGTGTCATATAAGCTGAGCTCTGGGGGTGAGGTTCCATGCAGAGAAAGGAGAGAAAGTGAAAAGGCCATGGGCCAAGTACTAGTAACTGTGCTTAGTTGAAAGGAGGACTGTGTGAAGACAACACTGTAATAAAATAGGTAACAGACAGAAAGTATGGGGCCTACTTGAAGTTTTACAGCATAGGGATGCTTTGATCAGGTTAATGTAGAAGAAAGAAACAAGAGACGGGCATACACACACTTGCTTAGGAGACACACAGGATGCACGCTTCAATAAGTATGAGTAGCAGCAGCATGATTGAAGGGAAGGACATTACTGAAAGCCAGGTCTAGAGAAGCTGTGGGGGAAGTCAAAGGTGATGTAGAAGTCAAAACCCAGGTAAGCAGGAAGTTACTAGTGTCTATAACAGTAATAAATATACTATATGAGCTAGAAAGAGAGAGTGCATGCAAGTGCTGGCCCAAAGCCCTGCAGCACAATGTAAAGGTAACTGAGACTCAGGAAAGTAGGCAGAACTCCATTTGCTGAGGGAGCATTTGTACAGGGTTGGCAGATAAAGTCTAAGGGGTGAAGGAGAACAATGACCTTAAGAGATAATTGTAGTGTTGAACTTAGGGAGGTAAAGACCGACACACATGCATAAGAAGTGGAAAATGAGTCAGAGAGGTATAAAGAGAGTCAGAAGGGCACTGTGGTGCAGCTCTACATGTGGAGCAACACATTTATTAAGGAAAAGCAGCATGCTCTAGTGGATCCCATAAGGCTGAGATCCAGAACTGCCTTCTGAAGTGCGTTCTACCAACACTGGTTTCAACAGATGATCAGCAGTACTGTAAAGCTGAGACAAACCTTCCCGCCACAAGCTGACTGTACTTGTGGTGTTTATCACAGCAGCAGAAAGCAAACTAGGACAGCTACCTGCCTTTCTCCACCCTGCTTCATCCACCCCATTCCCTTCGCTTCTTCGTTTTATAGTCACTCTATACAACAACGATTTTATTTACACAGGAAAGTTGCCTAGGATATGTTCATATAAAGTAAAATTCAAAAACAGGATACCAGAACTGGAAAGGTACTCATGATGATTCTATCCAACTTCTTTGTTTTGTAGAAGGTTAAAAAACAATTAAAGGCCACAGTGCCTTACTTTTCTTCTTTATAAAACACAAACCAGTAGTATACATCCAAGCATATAGAGTAGGGATGCAAAGCAGAAAAGGAGAGAAAATAAGTAGAACCTGAGCTTTCCCAGCTACAGCATTAAGTGTGAACTGAAGCGCAATCCATTTTTGGATAGTGGTACAGAATACTTCTGGGTCCTCAGTAAGTCACCTGAGATGCAATCACTGACAGTAACTTGGTCTACTGAAAAGGAAACTCATACTCAGATCTGACTCCACAATGAATATGATGCCTGGTGCCCCTAGAAGTCAGAAGAGGGTGTAGGGTCTTCTGGAACTGGAGCTATGGTTGTGAATACCAGACCCTGCCAGTGCTGGGAACTGAACTCTCTTCTTTGTAGGAACAGCAAGCGCTCTCTACCATGACGGTTGAGCATGTTACAAGAACTCATTAAAATGATACATTGCTTTTAAGTGAGCGTTATCATGTATAAATACAGAATACAAGTGATTACACTTGCAAATATTAAATTCCTAAATGGAGTCACCTACAACAGCAATATATAGCCTGGAATTAGTGGAATAATTCAAATGATACTGACTTTAAAAACTCGCTATGCATATGTGTGGGGGGGGCGGCATAGGGAGAAGGTGTATGGGCACCAGCCTGTCAAGGTACATGTGGAGTTCAGAGGACAACTTTAGAATAATAACAAGTTCTCTCTCACCAGCTAAGCCATCTCAACAGCAAACCTAATAATTTTTTTAAAAAAAATAATTGTATATTCATGAAAATTTAACAAGAAAGTATTATTTGCTTATGTAAAATTAAGTAGAATTTATCTAAACAGTATTTCCTAAAGCATATGCCCTGAAACAGTATATTTTACTGTCAAGCAGATTCAAAATTATTTTTTTTCTTTTAGAGACTGTTAATAATATGCAATACCTTCAGAGATTATTAATAATATGTAATGTTCTAAACTTGAAGTTTAAAACAAATGGGTGGCTTAGCTTAATCATTTCTCAAGTTTATCTACCCATGGAATCTTTTTCCTCTTTTCATTAATATTGATTCATGTCACAGTAGACTAGTGTCATAATAAACAAGATTGGCTTCATTTGATATTTGATGATAGCAAGAGGAAAACTCAAATAAGTAGATGATACATACATGCATTTTAGGTTTTGGTATAAACACAGTTTTCAAAGATTCATTATAAGGTAACAAACTGCTTATAAGTCAGAGCAAAAGAAGAATGCTAACAAACACTACCACCACCAAGAGTAACAGAGTTCTCAAGGTTTACTCAGGTTTTACATAAAGCAGGTAAGACAAATGACATAAAATAAGAACTAGTTATGAATACTTTACTCTCTAAAATCACCTCCAAGGCATAAAGAAAGGTAGTGTGATGTGGGATTCCCCTCTGTATGATGTGAATATGTTTTATTACCACTGATTAATAAAGAAGAATTTTTGGCCTGTGGCAGGGCAGAATATAGCAAAATCTCTAAGCAGAGGTAACAAACCACGAGTCTCATGGTAAAATAGAAAATAATAGAATGGGTTAATTTAAGATGTAAGAGCTAGCTAGAAATATGCCCAAGTCATTGGTCAAGCAGGGCTGTAATTAAGTCTCTGTGTGATTATTTGGGTCTGGGCAGTCTGTAAATGAAAGTGTAGTCTTCATTTACAAACGGCGCCCAAATGTTTGGCAAGAATATCCACATAAAGCCTAAGTAAGCTTTTAAAAAAGGGCTTCTAGACCCATAAAAATGGGAGTCAATTGGGGCTTCTTGGTAGCCAAGTATTTTCAGGTAGGCTCTGTTTGCTGACAGCGAGCAGAGGCACAGCTGCTTTAAGAGAAGGCTTCCTGACTCAGCTTTAGCAGCAAAAACTGTGTGGCTCCTTTAAGAGGAAGTTTCCTGGTTCATGTTGGTGGCTCAAATGCTCTGGTTCTTTTGGGAGGTCCTGTTACAGAGCGCTTAAATGGGGTTTGTGGGCAGCCTGCTGCAAGTTACTAGGTGGCTGCATGGGCCAAGTGCTTCCCAGAGTCGGGTGGTAAACATGACTCCCAAAGCTTGCAGTAAATGGACCTCCGCCATGTTGAAAAGCTGAGCAGGGTAAAACAAACAGACAATGTGATTGCTCTGGTCCTTGCCATACTTGCTTATCAGTTTAAAGCAGTGATCAAAAAAAGGATTACAGATATACAATAAAGAAGACAGATTCAAACATAAATAAACCTCTAGATGGGTCATAATGTGTTTTAAAAATGTATGTAGGCTAAAGAATAAAAGAAAAAGGGTATAGGCAGTTATAGAAAAAATAGTTGTAAAAATAAAACAAAGTCTTTAAAGAGACAGTAAAAGTAATATAAAAGAGTGCAGACAATCAAAGATTAAAGGAGTAAAGATAATAAAATAAACATTAAAAAGTAATATAGTTAAAAATAAGCTGTGTAAAGATGGAAAATACACAGAGAGTCTGGATTATGTGTATTATTGTATTTTCTTTGTATTTTTGATGGTTAATGAGTTAACTGAGGAAAAACATTTGATTCTGGGGGCTGCTAAGCTAAACCAACATATATATTTTAAAGTTATCTTGACTTCAAAATTTGAGTCTAAGGATCTGTTACTTTGGAAAAGAGGTTCTGCTTTTGTTCCTACAGAGGATGGGAACCTGTGGATTCCTTCCAGGCTAATGTGGTTTGATGGAACAAGAGCCCCCAAAAGTTCTCCATGAACCCTAAAATTACTTTGCACAACAAAAAGCAGGAAGCAGTTCGGGAGAAAACTATGCCCAAATTCCCAAAATGACTGTTTATAAATGTTTGTTTTTATTTCAAGGGTATTGATTATAAATGATTAATGGTCACAGTCAATTTCTAAAAAAAATAAGGGGGATATGATACTGTGTATATGTATATGTCTACTCTTGTTTACAGGCTAATAGTCATCTATAATAACCAAACTTTTAATTATTCTGGTTAGGTTTTCTAGATATTCAGAGATATATTTCAGTTAGATAATCTTCAACACTTCAAAGAACTATGGAATATGGCATTTAGAAGGTTTTAAGAATGTAAACTTATCTCAACAATGAGACATGTCTGATTCTAGCAACATGAATTACTTCAGAGAGGCTGATGGGCACTGAAGAAACTCTATGAAATTTGTCTTCAATGTGACAAGTCTTGCTATTTGGACAAGAAACTGCTCTAGCCTGCGTTTCTTGATAGCATGCTGTATAAACCAGACATGCAGGACCCTCAGAAAAATGACTTCTGAACTTGCCAAAAGAAGATGAGACAGTCTTTCAGGGTTCCTGCTTCTGAAAGAGTCTGCCAGACATTCTGCAGGGCACAGAAGAAAGTGACTGACTAACAGCTAATATAGGTGAAACAGTCTTTCAAATTTCCTGCTTCACTGAAAAGTCTGCTGGATACTATGGGCCTGTAGGCTGAAGATGTATTCCCCAATGGTACAGACGAACTTTGAGTTACTGTCCAGGCAGAAAGATGTCTCTGTCAATTCTAGAGTTTTAGAAGTTGCTTACAATGCACTTCCTGTTTTATTAGGTAATATTATATTCTTCTTGGGGTCTTTGAAGGAGTTGAAGACAGTTATAGTTTTCCTTAGTATGATGAAGATAAATTAGATCTAAAACTTTAGACTCACAAAGATATATTGTAACTGTAATTCTTGCTTGGTATCTTTCATTTTTTTTGTAATTTTACTATGTTAAAGTTAAAACCCTCCTTTTTATTTAGACAGAAAAGGGGAAATGATATGGGATTCCCCTCTGTATGCTGTGAATATGTTTCATTACCACTGGTTAATAAAGAAGCTTCTTTGGCTTATGGCAGGGGAGAATATAGCAAGGTGGGGATATCTAAGCAGAGATAGAGGAGGAAAAAAGGTGGAATCAGGCAGATGCCATGTAGCTGCCCAAGAAGCAAGAGGTAACAAACCATGAGCCTCATGGTAAAATATAAAATAATAGAAATGAGTAAAGTTAAGATGAAAGAGCTAGGTAAAAATATGCCCAAGCCATTGGTCAAGCAGTGTTATAATTAATATAGTTTGTGTGTGATTATTTGGGTCCAGGTCACCCAGAAATAAAAACACAGTCTTCATTTACAGCAGTGTGAAAAACCACATTATTAAAAAGCTGATATCAAGCATACTCACACTGCCCATTCAAGCTTCTCATTCTTGATTGAATTGTACAAGGCCTGTAAACAGAGGAAATAAGATCAAATTAGTATTTTTAATTCTGTTCCATATGCTGAATTCAGTAAAGGAGTAAAGTCAAAGGCTTCAGTAAATTTTGAGCAACTTCCTCATGCCTTCACAATCAGAATATCTTAACTGATTGGTCTCTAGAAGCTTAAGAATTCACAGGGGAGAAAAATGAGCATTTTGTGAAACAAAGAAACATTCAGTAAGCAAAAACTATCTTTTGTAAATAGCATATAGTACTGTGCATTGTTTCTTGGTATAGTAGAATTAGGCTATGACTGAACTCAGGCAGCACATTCTATTTCATTCACTTAAAAACCAACTTCATAAATATGGACTTTAAGGGCAGTCACACTCTTCAATAATGGAAGAAATATGATTGCTCTTATATTACCTGAAGAGACACATGGAAGAAAGCATTAAGTCAGATATGGAAATGCATCCTGGGATAGTTTTAAGAGTTTCTACACTACTGACTCAAGAGTTTTTATTATTCTAAGGTCATTATTTTCCCTATGGTTCAGTGAGTGCTACCTCCATATCTATGTATACTAAGGATGAAGGAAACAGAAAGCTTCCCAAGAGCTTTGTAAAACACACATAGCCTTCCTGGCCCTCCCAACATCAGTATTCCAAATAAAGCCCTTGTGATCAATTTGCTCATCTACAGCATATACCCAGGAAAGAGCTTTAATTAAGAATAAGACAAAATAAAGGTAAGACAAATGCATTTGCAAAGGCATGGCAGAAAATAATACAGAAAAAAAAAAACAGTAAAACCTATGATGCTAGAACTTTTTCTCAATAAAATCTCAGATCTGTTAGAGCTTGAATGTTCAGCAAAAGATCTCTACTCTGAGAATGGAGAGGAAGATCAGGGCCACTTGACCACTCGTCGGATGAGGGAAGGCAGGCTTCAGAAGGTTGAGTGTCACATGTCAGCAAAAAGACTATTTCCATAGCAAATTCCCTTATCATTGCTCATCCAAACTTAGCAGAAATACACTAAAACTACAGATTTTGTCAAAATGACAAGGAAAGAACCAGTGCAACTCTAATCAAAAAGCAAAACAATAAAAAAAAATACCCTTCACCCCCCCCCAAAAAAAAACAAACAAACAAACCAACCACAAGAGCTCCAAATGAGAAGATCTTAAAACCCTAACACAATGCCACAAACGGAAAAGTCTACACCATGAATCTTAGTTTTAGACCAGAAGAGGTATTGCACACCTATAACATAGCACAAGGGAGGCTGAAAAGAGTTAACCGTAAGTTTCAGATAAGCCTGAACTAATAAAAATTTCAGGGTCACCCTGAGCTATATAGTGAGGCTTTTTCTCAAAAATGGTAAACAAAATATATGAACAAAATTATTATAAGTCCTCTGAAAGCATGCCTTCAGACAGTGCATAATGTCTACCAGAAAAAAAATTAATTTCCTACTCATATTTGGGTTCCTTCCCAAGATCATATGTAAGACATGCAAATATTGAATATTTTATGTGCAAATGCTCCAATGCATGAAAAAAATCTGAAACATTTTTGGACCAAGCATTTTAGACAAGGGTTGCCCAATCTATACTATCACCTTTACCCTTTTATTGTCTTTCTGTTGCATATGAAGAGAGACACCAGGTGACTTCTGCAAATCCACACTAACACAACACGTAAGAACTAAGATTTCAATACAAGATGCGGAAAAAAAAAGAACTAAGATTTCCTTTGCTTTTTTGAGGCAGGTCTCATATAGCTGAAGTTGTTCTCCAACTCACTTCAGAGCTGAGAATGAGCTTGAACTTCCCTAGCTCCCATGTACTGGGAAAAGAGGCATGTAATCTAATCTTAAAAGATAAGCTTCACAGAAGAGTCACTGTTGCTAGGACACATGCTTCAAGTACCTGTGTCAGTGAGGAAACACTTGCTAAGACGGCCTGTACTCTCAGTCCACTTCTAATCAAATGTTGGCCACGTGAGTGGTTAAAACTGCAGGTGCAGGCTACAGCTCAACAAAATAATCCTTGGGCCTGGGAAGATGGCTCAGTTAATAAAGTTCACACCATCTAAGCAGAGGGGACTTCAATTAGTATCCTTAGCACCTATATTTTAAAAAAATGCCATGTATGGAGCATGCATCTGTAACTCCAGTAACTATAAGAAAGATTCCTGTTACTCTCTGGTCTAGCTGAATCAGTGAGTTCCAGATTCAGTAAATAAAATGGAGAATGACTGAGTAAGAAGACATGCAGCATTAATCTTTGTATGATTTTCTCTCTCTCCCTCCTGCCCAATACACACATAGACATCAGGGTTTGTGGATTAACACTGTCCTGGCTGGCTGTCCACCTGCCCCTTGCATTGACAGCGAGGGTAAAGTGGGAGAAAATTACCACAGGACCCACCCATATGGATATCCACAGTGAGGTGATGCTTGCTGTGAAGGCTGAATAGCTACCACCCAAAGATGCCTATGTCCTGATTCTTAAAAAAAAAAAAAAAATCTCTGAATATTTCCTTATATGGCAAAAAATCTTTAGATCAAATTTAAAGAGTTTGTGATGGGGAAAGTCTGTGGGTGGGCTCTAAATGTAATCACAAGTATCTTTACAAGAAGAAGGCTGAGAGCAATTTAAAGAAGCAGAAGAGAAGGCAGAAGAAAAAGGATCCAGGACGGTGAAGTGATGAAGTCATTAGCCAGGATTCCCTGCAACCCCGAAGCGAGAACAGATTCTCCTTTGACATTTCAGAGAAAGTGCTGCCCTGTCTTCACATGAATCTCACAGTCCCAGTCTCCTAAACTGTGAGGGGATTTATTTCTGCACTTTTTAATATGCAATGTGTTTGTGGTCACTTGTTACAGCATCCACAGAAAACCAATGCACTAGCGTATAAATGAAAGGCAGATAACTTAATAAAGGCAATTTTCAGAAATATTTACATGCTAGCCCTACATAAAAGTATCTTTTACTTTATAGATATGATCTGAAAGTATGAGCGTATATACCAGAATCTGTCAAGTAAGTTTTACAAATCAAGGGAATTTAAAATGTTGGACCCTAGCCCAGATCTCTAGAGCTTTCCTGTAGGATTCTGCATGAATTACCAGCAAATATTTCAAATGCCTCTTAGACATTACGTGAAAAGTCACTGTTCTCTGAGTTTAAAAATTCGGTTTCTAACCAAAATTCCTCCACCTTACCCCAGGAACTATTGAATGACCCTCCTACCGACACTGAACAGGAAAGGTAGTTTTTCTAATATGAAGGCGATTAATCTAAAGCACGAGAAAGCAAAACAAATACTTAAGTTACAGAACTATGGGAATTTGGTCTAAATTTACTTTTAAGTCTTTGTTCCTCACTTCTGATTGCTTCTCGAAGATGATAAAGTGCCATTTTATTCAAAGCTTAGCACCTCTCTGGCAGCCCACACAGGCTCTGCAATCTCTTCCCATTACCACATTGTATAATCAGAAGTCTCGCTGTTTCTCCAGAAGCACATTTTGTGTAGTTGATGGAACACATGCACTTTAGCTAAAACATCTCTAAATTCCAATGATGGTTTTCCTCGGTGGATCCTGAATAATTATGAAAAGCATGGGAGATGTTACCCAGCTTCCATTTTTAGCAGAAGTGATAGTGATCACAGTGGAATTTATACCACTGAAGTTACACTACCACCGCCAAGGCCATGAATGCTTTTTCCAAATGCAATGGCAACTCATGCATGCATTTTGAATAAAGCTGATTTTTATGTATAGAGTTAAATATGCCAACTTTTACAGTGATACCAGAGAAGAGCATATTTGAAAAAGACATGCTTGCTGGACCTGTAATCCTAGCATTCAGAAGGCCAAAGAGGGAATGTTGTCCCAAGTTAGAGGCCATCCTACCTGAGGACTGAAATCTGTAGGAGGCGAGGAAAAAAAAAGTGGAGGAGAAAAAAGGAGGACTTAGCTTAAATTTATAGTTTAACTATAGTTGTCAGACAAATGTCAAACATCATGGAAAAATCTCAAACTATATTAAGGTCAATGGTCCACGCGTATTCTCTGATCTTCTCTGCCTTTATACTGATGGGCAGCATTACCTTGCCAAACTAGCATTTGGAATTGATTCTCTTTTTGCACCTTCAACCCAAAGTCTTCTTACATCTCTGAAATGTATAAAATGCAGTGAGTGATGATAATTTTGCCTTTTGTTTCTTTAGATGGCTGAAGGTAACCATCAGGTAGAGGTGAAAACAGAGAAGAAATTGAAACCTAATGAGACCTTCCCAATGGATCCATTTACAGAGAATGTTTTTCAGTGTGCAGTGAAAATGAGATTTTGGTTCTGTATAAATACCCATATCCCCAAGTCCACTGGAATACACCCAAGTCTAAAGGGCATGCCACTTTAAAGAAGATAAAAATTACAAGCCGTCTAGTGGCCATATCTCTCTTTGGCTCACATTCAAAGTAACAAATGCATGTCTAAATCTGGCTTGTGTTTTTCCATATCTACAATCAGATTCAATTTTTTTTTACCAACTCATCAGGCAAACAGAGCCAAAATCTATGTCCTGTGCAAAAAACCTATGTCCTGTGCAATTAACTTAACTTTGTGCTATGATGCATGTACAACCCAGAATAGCAGCCACTAAGATAGCTAACCACAAATGGACATATCATCACCGATACATAATGCTTAGTAAACTGTCAAAGCTCTTACCTTAATGGGAATGAATATGAGGTAGTGTAATAAACAATTCATCATGTAATAAGCATTTTTGAGCAGTTTGTAAAGACTATGAAGGCATCGTGCCAGGTACAGATAAACCTCCCCTTATTCTGCCTTCATTGGTCTCTTACATAAGGAATACAAAATTACTGCTAACCCTGGCTGACTTTACCTAGCTGAGAATTAGTCACCTGACAGGCTCTATTAACTTACTTCTTCCCACATACAATACACAAGACACTTTCACACACTAGATTTAATAAATGACATTGTTTTATTTATGCAAAGAAAAATTCATCGAAAAGAGACCCAGAGAAAAGCAGCTAAGAACATGAGACGTAGAGGTGGGACACCCGCTTTTCAATTGTCTATTGAAAATAGATTATTTGATTTAGCTGATGGTTAATCTCGATTGCCAATACATTTCTGACTGTGTCCGTAACAGTTTTTCCAGAGACAACTAAGATTATAAGTGTTCTGTCCTAATAAGTGGGTTGACTGCCCCTCGTATGTGTGTGTGTGCATGTGTGTACATGTGTGCCTATCCATGTGGGTGCTCATGGAGACCAGGGGTCAATACCCAGTGTCTTTTCCCATTTTTCTCCACTACCTTTGGAAACACTGTCTCTCACAGAACCTGGGGTTCATTAGCTAAGGTAGGTTTACTGGCCAGTGATTTCCAAGGATCCACCCACTTCCGTGCCACCGGAGAGAACTGATAATTACAGATGTGCACCACCATATTCAGTTTTCACGTGGGCTTGCATGAGGACCAACTGGGACATTTCTTCAGCCCTTGGATTCATCTCTTGGTGGAGTCATGATATGTTGACATAAATGGAGGTGGTGAAAAATAGGAGATGGAGATTAGTCGCAGGAAAGAGATAACTTGAGGCAACTGTTATGGGGATTATACCTTATTCTGACTTCTTCCTATAGTTCTTTCTTTTTCCTACACACCATGAGGTGAAGAAAATACTCCACTACCGTAATGTTCTGCACAGGGTAATGGGGACAAGTTCCATGGACTGAATCCTATGCAACTATAAGGCAAAGACTATTTTGTTCTTTACATGGTTTTCTTAGGTATTTTGGCCACAGTGACATTGGGAAGCTAACAAACTGGCATGCTTTCTACATATGCAGTCTGAGAGGCTCGTACACAGTTACCTCCCTTGTTCCCTGCAGCTCCCTCAGTCTATGACTTTACTTGGAACACACACAGAAACCAGCTCTTTTCCTCGTTCTTGCACACATCCCCTTCCTTGTATTCTCCACTAATTTTTTTGTCATCATTAACTGGTAGCATATCTAATCCAAAATACCAAGTATATATCTCAAAGATTAATGTATGTTATCTATTTTATTACAGTTTAAAACTTTTACCTCTATGGAGTAGAGTCTTATGAGTAAAATACCCTTGTTTCTCCTGTAATTTTACTACAGAATTTTCAGTGTTTATAAATTGAGGGAATTATATACTGTAACAGGTATACCCCTCAATTGCATTTACAATGAATTTATGTTATTTGTCTTATCACCTAATTATGATCTATGCACTCATCCTGCCACTTTATCGCTCCATCTTATTTCTCAGTGTATTTTTTTTTGTCGTTAAGGTTTTTATTTCAGTTAAAGACATTTTGACAAGATATCTATAAATAAAATGATAACAATGTTAAGTAAAGTAGGTAAGTTTGTTTTTTAGGAAGTACAAGTAATTGAAATCCTGTAGACAGTTGATAATAGAAGATTGCATTCTGGGACAGGAAATATTCAGCATGTCTGACTCTGGCGGATCCATGACAGCTCTCCTGACTCTGCTTTCTTCCTCCTAGAATTCAGTTCCATCTTCTCCACCTACCTAAGTTCTGCCCCTATCAGACCAAGGCAGTTTTCATTATTCATTAACCAATACAAGCATCACATAGAAAGAAGGACCTCCTATACCAGGATACCATATGTTATTTCAATAAATGTAAGAATTGTTAATAAATCTAGGTAGAGATTGGGACATAGTGCATTTTTGCCGTATTTCCAGTTCCTCTGACCACGCTTTTTTTGAAAACAAAGTTCCTATCACACTTAAGACTTTCCTCAAATGTAGGAAGTATCCAATAATATTTTTTGATTAAAAACAATTTGAAATGCATGCATAAAATATTAAATTTCCTGGCAGGGCTTTAAAAAGTGGTAATGATCAAACCTATAGTTTCTTGCACACTGGGTGGGGCTTTGCAAACTCTTCCTCTGGAAGCAATCTCTTTTTTTAATTTTGGGATGATCACATTAAGCAGAAGATGCTTTGCTGTGTGGTTCTTTTTTTTTATTGAGAAAAAGAAAAGAAAAAAAAGTTTCCGCCTCAAATGGCCAAAAGACACTTAAGGTCATGCTCAACCTCCTTAGCGATTAGGGAGATGCAAATCAAATCAACTTTGAGATATCATCTTACACCTGTGAGAATGGCTAAAATCAAAAACACCAATGATAGCCTTTGCTGGAGAGGCTGTGGTGGAAGAGGTACCCTCATCCATTGCTGGTGGGAATGCAATCTCGTGCAACCACTTTGGAAATCAGTGTTTCGGTTTCTCAGGAAATTCGGGATCAACCTACCCCTGGACCCAGCAATACCACTATTGGGAATATACCCAAGAGATGCCCTATCACATGACAAAAGCATTTGTTCAACTATGTTCATAGCAGTATTATTTGTAATAGCCAGAACCTGGAAACAACCTAGATGCCCTTCAATGGAAGAATGGATGAAGAAAGTGTGGAATATATACACATTAGAGTACTACGCTGCGGTAAAAAACAATGACTTCTCGAATTTTGCATGCAAATGGATGGAAATAGAAAACACTATCCTGAGTGAGGTATCCCAGACCCAAAGAGAGGAACATGGGATGTACTCACTCATAATTGGTTTCTAGCCATAAATAACGGTCACGGAGTATATAGTGGTGAACCTAAAGAAGCTAAATAAGAAGGTGAACCCAAAGAAAAACATATAATTATCCTCTCAGTGTATTTAAAAGTAGACAGTGGCAAGGCATGGTAGGGAGAATTCCTGCAGTCCTAATGCTTGTGACAGGAAATCAGGAGGATCCAGAGTTCAAGGCCGGCCAGGTTACATAGCAAGCTCAAGTCCAGCATGGGAAACATGCAACCCTGTTTCAAAGTAACGACAATAAAAAAGCATGTGTTGGATATCAGCATACTTCACTTCACCTTGACATGTACCAGCATTATCTTAACTTTTCAATGCCTGCTTACAGTGTTTTCAGATATAACTGATACTAAGTGAACTTTATACATCTTAAATGTACCTTTAAATACATTCTGACAAGTGCATTCATACTCCAATTAAGTTACAGAACATAAACATCAACTCCAAAAACTTCTCCCATATCCCTTCCTAATCAACTCTCTTGCTCAAACTGTAGACACAAACTCCTGCCAGTTCAGCACTCAGCAGCTGAGGAGCCACTCCAGGTAGAGGGAAAAGCTGCAGTAGAACAGTAGTTAGTCTGCAGACATTGCCTGATCTTAGCTTTGTAGGAAGGCAGCATCACTACCCTGGGTTCTGGAATTTTTTCATAGGTAGAACAAAAGAAAATTATTCAAAACTGGCACATGTTAGATTGTAGATAAACACAGAAAAAAGGCCACAAAACCCTTTATATGACACACACAAATCCATACAACATGTAACCTTTGGAACTCTGATTTTTAAACTTATTTATTAGTGTCTGTGTTTGTGCATGTGCGTGCTTTTACCCATGCACACATGGAGATCACAGGTTGACAGAGGACACCTTCTCCAATCACTCTCCACCTTATTTCTTAAGACATAACCTCTCACAAACCTGAAGCTTAGCTGATACGCTGAAATGGCCTGGCTGATAGTGCAACAAGCTGAGGAATCCCCCAGTCTCTTCCTACCCAGCACCGAGAATGTGGACAAGCTGCACCTGGCTTTTTAGACAGGTGCTTGGGATCTGAACTCAGACCCTCATGCTTGAACAGCAAGCACTTTACCGGCTAGGCCATCTTCCCAGGTCCAGTTTGGAAGCTTTTAGTAGACAGAGTTGATTAGAAAACTGTAAAGAGTAAACAGTAAGAATTAAATAGATGAGCCGGGCGGTGGTGGCTAATGCCTTTAATCCCAGCACTCGGGAGGCAGAGACAGGCGGATCTCTGTGAGTTCGAGGCCAGCCTGGTCTACAAGTGCCAGTTCCAGGACAGGAACCAAAAAGAGCTATGGAGAAACCCTGTTTCGAAAATCAAAAGAAAAAAAAAGAATTAAATAGATACTGTGACATTCCTGATTAATGATGATTTAGATTCAAACTTCTGAGCAGCTGTTTTATCTGACATTTCTTGATGGTCTAGACATTTCACAATAGGTGCTATCCCCCACACACAATGACTGTCAAGGAGACTTTTTACACATGTTCCTTTCACTTAGTCTGACTGGACACACATCAATTGCATGAGAAAGAATGTAGCCAATGTCTACATACATAAAGTAACCTGCCACACAATGATAACAGCAAATACCACATCAGAGACTAATAAATGTAGGGGAAATAGCTGAGCAACTACTACTAACTGAACAGAATAACTTTCTATGGTATAGTATATAACACACCTTCACAGTCGAGTAGATAGTAAACTACACGTATTGAAACAGCAAAGATGAGATTCTGTAGCTACCAGAAGACTTTGGTTTGTGTTTGTAATATGATTACCACTGTGTGATACTTGTAGAGTTTTGGCTTTGTTTTCTCTACTGGGATTAAACATAGGGCTACACACAGGCTAGTCAGGGACTCTTCCACTGAGTCATACCCTTGCCTTCACGCTCCCTTTCTTATTTTAAGACAAGGTCCCCACTATGCTGACCAAGCTATTCTTGAACTCTCTTCTGTTGCCTAGTAGACTCTGTCTCACAGTCCTCTTCATTTCTGTCCACTAAGTTTGAAAACTGAAGCTGGGGAGATGACTCAGCAAATAAAGTGCTTGGCATTCAAGCACAAGGAGCCGAGTTCAGATCCCTAGCGCCCATTTTAAAAGCCAGGTGCAGCATGATCATGTTTCAGTAGTGGGTAGCAAGAGACAGGAGGATCCCTTCTTGCACATCCATTGTGGCCAAATCAACCAAGCTTCAGGTTCAATGAGAGATCTTGTCTCAAAAAATAATGTGGACAATGTGATCCCAAGGAGGTGGGATTACAAGTTTATGCCAACACACCCTATTATTCTTCTAAGAGTATACATTAATCTTTTCTTAAAGACATGCATTTATTTACAGATTCGGCTAACAAAGACTATGTCCACAGGTTCAAACAAAAGATTTAGATTTCACTGAGGTTGAAAAAAAATTTAAAAAGGTAAGAATAATTTTGGTAACTCTGGTGGTCTATCAGTTTATTATTAAAAATGATTAATACAGATAAGTCAAAGGATCAGTTTTAGACTAGATGGTCAGAGAACGTCATTCTGCAAGGAACATAAAACACAACCCACATGCAGTACAAAATCTGGAAGAAAGGATGAGCTTCTGTAGGAAAAATTGAGTGAGAAGAGCCCCCAAAAAACAGACACAAAGGAGATGTGGTTGGATGCAGTGGTCCTTAGGTATGGAAACCTTTTTTCTGGAGGACTGCAGACAATTGGGGCCCATAGGGTTTTTAACTAGAAACAATTAGACGTTTCTTCTACGCAAGCTGGGCAAACAGTAGATTATCCCAAACAGATGAGTGGCCTGCTATAAGTCATGATTTTAAGATTGTCCCGGCTTCTGCTGCAGAGGGGTGGCAGAAGGTGCAAGAGAGTCGTGAGATTGCCAGTGTTCAGGTAGGAGATGTAACTGCGGCTGGGTGACAGCAGTGGCAGAATGGGGTTGTGTCATGCTATCTTCTTAAATTATGAGAGAAGGGCAGCTCATTTCTGCACTATTTAAGCATTAATGTTTGAGTGAGTAGAAAAACTGTTTCAGTAGCAACACCAGCAATACAATCTTTCCCACCAATATTTATTTAAATACAGTTTAGGAAATACACCAGAATATGTTGTCAAAAGTAAATAGTAAAGCAAAGTCTAGGGTCTGTTTCCATTTAATGGCAAACTATGGATGCAATAGAGACACAAACAAAACAATGACAACAACCCACTGCAGTGTTACTACTGATTTTCCTTGGTGAGGGCAACTTGGGGATGGGAGGGCAAAAAACGTTTTTTATATATAGTCTTCTGTGCTGTTAAATATCTAACATACCACACATATGTCACTTAACTAAAATACAGATGACATTAGATTTAAACTCTTTAGATGCCATCTCCTGTCTAATTTCAGTCCTGACAATACTTCATAAACTATCTTGAACTCAGTGCTTTTTAAAAATCCTTGTTCAATATCACAAGTATGACTCTACAGACTTACTGGTCTAGAAATCAGCAAAGCTGGAAATAACGAAGTTAGTGTGATTATTTGGCTTCACTAATCTGGAAGCTGGAGAGCTGATACTTGCTACAGGGTATTGAATGCCTGACCAACAGCAGGATGTCTGGCTAAATTTTAGCTTGAATGAGTCTTTTCAGTGTAAATATGCCCCCAAATTTCATATTAGACATAGGAAAAATTGTTATTTGAAATAACCTAATTTATCTGGCTGCTTTGTAGTCATACTGGTTAACTTTGGTGACCTTTGGGGAGTAAGAACTTGAATACAGGAGTCAGACCCTAGGCTCGTTTTTAGTTGAGTATTTTACATTCTCTTTATACTAGTCTCCCAGATGGTGGTGCCATGACGATAACACTTTCTCCAGAAGAAGGTATGCAACCCAGAGAGAAGAGGCATCCTCTTTTAGTTGACTGAAATAGAGAATGACAGGAACATATAAAAGTACCCGTATCTTTCCCCAGCTCGTTATAGATGTTAGACACAAGTGTCTTCAAACCTTATGTGAATGTGATTGATGCAGAAAACTTTATCCAGTCTGAAAGACTGAAATAAAACTGTATGCACTTACAGACTTAGGGAGTGGAAGGCTGACTTTGAAAACGTTCTTTAGCAAATGCAGCACTTCATAAGCCCCAAGTTCATTGTGATCATAGACATTTCTTGATTTCATTTCTAACGCTTACCCCCCGGATCCTCTGGAGTGCTAGTTATCAAAAAGGTTCTCTATATTTAAACAGCTAATACTTGCTTGAAAAATATAACCACAGCCTACATTTTCAGAGAGAATTCTAGACAGCACTTGCTATGATTTGCTATAAGATCTTTT
>JABTXL010012489.1:329391-413696 GCA_025134845.1 Neodon shergylaensis | reverse complement strand
GAGAGAATTCTAGACAGCACTTGCTATGATTTGCTATAAGATCTTTTCTTTGGTAACCCTTGTTGTTGTTGTAGCAGACACAAGTCATAAGAAAGAACCCTTTTACAATCTGAAATATAAGAGACACATAAATTTTAAAAGATCTTGTAAATGCATGCAATATTTTTAAATACGTAAGAAATATCAATTATATTTAATGATTATGGAGATGATCATAAAATTAATGTGCACTGTTATTAAAGAAAGCATTTTTTTCTGGGCAACAAGCTGATCCCATTTTAATAAATGGCTTCTAAAAAAAAACCCCAGAGGACAGTTCATTTAGAAGGGACACCAAGCCTGGCATCTGCTCCTTGTCATTTCCATACATTAGAAAAAGCAACGAAGACAAATATAAATGGAAAAAGATTTTATTCAAAACTATCAATACAGCTGAATTAAACAATTAAATTTAGTGAATACCAGGCACTTATATTTCGTAAACAAGAGAATTTTCAAAAGAAATTTCTAGAAGTACAGAATTGCTGGGTTTTTTTTGTTAAGATAATAGTATATTTTTTAAAAAAATAAAAGAACTTATTATTACCATTATTACCACTATTACCATTCCATCAAAACAAATTATATGTGTGTTTGTGTGTATTCTGTGTGCCATATATACATATGTACCCACAGAAACACACACACATAGATATATGCCATATATGTTATGTTTACAAATATTTCTCTGCTTCCCTAATGGATTAGGATTATAACCCTTCACAATCTGGAGAGTCATCAATTGTCAGTGTCTATGTTACAATGACAGTACTGATAGAAATCATACCTAAGAAATGTGGTACAGTATAGCCCTTTTAAAAAGTACGGTTTTATTGTTTTCTTTTTTGTTTACCATAGAATTAATCAAACCTCATTTTGCTGGCCACATTAAATGCATTTTCAAGAAACCCGTCTCCAATTTACCTCAGCTATCTCCCATCAAATTTCCAGTCTCTATCTCTGCAGAGCTCCATGCCAGATATTCTGTCAGAGCTAGAGCTAGAATCTTCCACTTTTCCTGTCTTAGCTGCTGTTTCCATCTCCTTCACAGACGTGGTCCAGGGCTTTCCTCTATCATGTTCCTGGAGTTACCCTCCCCTTGTGCTATTCAACTTCCTGTCTTCTCTTTACTTCTGAGAAAATATACCTGGGGGAGGAGAGGGGGCAGGGATTCCCTTCCTGAACTATTTGACACATCACTCATCACTGCTTTTCCACATGGGGATCTCACTGTGGGCCTCAAAATGGGCCTGATTTAAGCATGAAGCCCCTGGTTAACTCAGTGCAGAAGATGAACAGAAAATGTAGGGACGGGGAGGGGGGCACTGGAAACACAAGGTAGGGTAAGTAAGGCATTTAGGGTTTCTAACTCTAGAGCATTTAGGAGGGGGGGGTCTGTGGCCAAAGCCTACCTCCCTGGGGACCAGCTGTATTAGCTCACTCTCCTGGTTCCTGTGCTTCAGCTCTTTCCTGGGGACTAAAAGGTAAGATCTGCTTTTCAGCTTCCAAATGTTTTGCCATCTTTAGGGCATCCTCTCACTTGCCCTCTCCTTGAAGATCTATGATTTCCTCCCTCAAGATTTCAGTCGAGTTTTTGAAGGCACAAAAATAAAAAGGCATTGTTCTCTTAAACTAATTAGCATAGCTAAGTTTTGGCTGGATAAAGATATAATTTATTTGTTCCTAAAAGAACATAGCATGGGTTTAGCGAAGCACACAAAAAGCCCTTCAAAACACTGATCAATCATGTTAAGAGTAAAGAACGGTGACATAAACCAACATAAATAATTTGGCATTTTATTTGCCTTTATCCCTCTCGTGTCAGTAAACACTGCTTTCTTGCAAGACACGGTGACACACACACCTATCATCTTATGACTCGAGACACTAAGACAAAAGGATCAAGAGTTTGAAGCCAGACAGGGCTATACAGTACCGTTCTCAATAACATGAAAATTAAAGCTTCATTCTTCTAAAGCAGCCAATTTGGAAAGCCAATGTATCTGGTTTGCTTATACTGGAGATCTTAGTAGGTAACTGTAAGGAAGCATACAGCCGGGACTGACTCCTTTGTCATGAGCTGCAGGCCTCCAGGACTGGGAATCTTGGTGCTTACTGTGGACACAGAGGTCTAGTAAATTACCCCAGAATCAGCAAGTTGAGACTATTTGGATGACTACATAGCATTATTTGACTTATAACACCCGAGTCTGGCAAGTAGCATACTGATATGTATGCACCACTGTGAGTAGCATTTCACTTTCGGAAACTAAACTGGAAGTGACAAGCAGTGAAAAGAACTGGAGTAAGAAACAAAGGGAGGGCCCCACTCAGTGATTTTCATAAAATTTTGACACGAAGAATACCAAAGAATCTCCTGCCAAGACCAAATTCAACTGAAATCAGAAAATCATGCATTTGAAGAGGTGTCTATTTGAATGTGGTAAACTGGATTTTTAAAAAGTAATGAAAAACTGACCTATTGGAATTCAAAATAATAACAATTAGTGATAGCAGAGTAACTTCAACAATAAATTGAAGAGAAAGCCTTCTTAGTCAGCTACTCAATTTCTGTATCACTATGAGTGAATAAATAATTGTTTTTCTAAAATAGCCTCTAACAGAACTACAGAGCATATAGCCCTTGAATGCTGAGCCAGCCAGGCCCCATCTAGCAGGCTGCTCTGAAGGAAAGGCATTACGCTCGAGAACGTTGAGTCCTCCTATGTTTCCCTTCTCACTATTTCAACAATGACCAACTAGGAAGAGCACCTCCTTCTCCTCTCTTCACTCTATCACAGTGTTCCTCTCCCTCCTCAATTCACCGTGAGCAGGAGCAGGAGCTTGACAAATAGAACCGCACAGACTGGCAATTCTTTTCCAGTATCCAAATGGCACATGGAGGTGAGCACACATCGACTCACAGGAACAGCGGAACAGGAGCACAGGTTGGCACTGAGAGTCATTTTAGAGACGCTCGCAATAGCACAGCACCACATGCCCCTTTCTCATGAGAAAGTGGATCAAGCTGGGATGGCGGACAATCTGCTTGTAATCGTGCTCAAAAGTCAGCAGGTGTCACCCAATCAGTAGCACGGTTTGTTCAACACTTACTCCTAAGTAGTCATTTGCATGTCCTGGGAAAAGGTGCTAACTCACTTCAAAGCACTTCAGGGTCTACAAAATTCAGAGCACCAAGCTGGGGAGCAGGGGCCCAAAACCCCAGCCACTCCGTTAGCTTTGGAAACTCAGAAATACAACCAAAGGCAGACACGTTTTTGCCTTTTTAGCAAGTCTGACTCAAGTCATGAGGCAGATACATAGTTACTGATAAGGACACAACTTGTAGGACAAGCTGAGGGAGCTAGGTCTCTTCATAAGGTCTCCCCTAGGTACAAAACAAAACATTAATATAACTGGATTAATATATTAATGAGAGTCTGGCAGAATCACACCTATAGCAAAAATGTAACTTCCTAGAACACAGTAAGTATAGTGTAAAGATGATAGAGCTAACCTTTATAAAAAGAGCTTAGGAATACAATTGTCTTTAATTTTTGCACTCTTCACAGATTCTTGTGCCAGGGTTTCAACTAAGACCTAGGATGTTCTTAATATTGGGGCATATTAATCTGTATCGTATCTGTCCAAAAGGTTTCAATTAACAGGAAATGAAAGATGTTCTGCCTCAACTTCAGAGTTTAAATATTTAATATTTTGTTTTATACACACACACACACAAACACATATTTGTGTAAAGACAGTTTCAGTTGAGGAGGTATTTCCTTCATATCATATACATTTTTAAACAGGCAGATGGGAATGACCTATTTGATCAGAATCTCCTTCCCAGATTTAGCCTTCTGTCTAAAGAAAAATGATCTAGGGAAAAACCATGACATCAGTCTGCACAGCTCCCACTGAAATCTGAGGTTGCAAAGGGGCATTGCAAAGACGGTTTCAGGTTCCTTTGTATATAGAGCTCTGACTCACAGGCGGAGAAGTGATTGGCATTTACCCAACACTGCACACTGCGAGCGAAAAGGCAATCAGAGCCTTTGCAGAGTGACGAGAATAGAGCTGATGGCGCCTTTCAGCATCACCGCAACATGTTTTACAAAGCAACAAATTAGGCATTCCCAGAGCAGTGCTTTGTGGCAAAGCACTTCCATTTCTCTCTCACAAGTTTACAGTTAACGTAGCCTAGAGCCGAGATTTATCTAAAATGCTATAAAACTCAACTTCTTGGAAGCTAGCTCAGTCTGTAGGTCTGTGGGTTTTGTTTTTGTTTTTTTCTTTTCCTTTTTTTTTTTTTTACAGAAAAACTTAACAATTTTTTACAGAAAAACTGTCACAATTACAAAACTTAACCTTGCTTAGAAGGATATTTCAACTCCTGCAATTTACTCAGAGAAAAGACTTGTGAAGATGAACAATTATAATTAATGAGTGAATCCACACTATGCCTGGGCAGCATCTTGGCCACAAAGCAGATGGCACATGTTTTCACTATGTACCACCCAAAAATACTGTGACTTTGACGTGACGTTTCTCAACTTCCTTTGCGATTTTATCAAAAACGTCTTTAAACAGTTCACTTTACACAATCATCAGGGAGAGAATTCTTAATGTGTTGCTCTCTTATTCCCCAACAATATGCCCCTATGCATATTATTCTCATCCTCTGCCGCATCATAAAGCATGACGCTGTCAAGCTGGGAGTTTGCCCAGATAAGTATCTGGTAGTTTGGTAAGAGATGGGCACAGAGAAACAAATGAAAGTATGGAACCAGCTTTCACATTCTTAATCTAAGCAAGTTGAAAACTAAAAATACTCAGGTAATTTATATCTAACCAGATGAATGGGGGGGGTGGAAATGTTTGGTGGAAGTGAAGTTTAAATTAGCATGTTCTGGGGTGGTCATGCAGATCATGGTAGGATAGTTGCCAAGCAGGTGTAAAACCTGGAGTACATTCAATACGCAGAACCATGAAAACTGCATAAATGGATTGGATAAATAACCAAGTAAAGAAAAGTTAAGAATCAACCTTCCAAATTGATCCAAATTGTTATTTTTGTTTAAGGCACAGCAGCCAGTTAGCTTTGGTAGCAAGAAGGTCTGTAGTGCCACCTAATGGCCAGGAGGCTTAATGGTAAGCCTCCAGTATCAGATAAATTACAAATGGTTGGTTAAATCCAAAGTCAGGGTTAAGAGAGACATTTTGACAATGAATGCCAGTCTCCACAAATGTATAAGCACTCTTCTTAAAAAAAAAAGTTAAGAATCTTCTACATTTTATCTGTTCCGGAATTTGATATAAACATTATCCAGCAAAAGGCAAAGTCATATTCTTCAGAAGAGGAGGACTGAATCACTTTTTAAGGGGGTAGGGGAGGCCCACGAAGAGCAGCGTTCTACAGAAAACAACAAATAGAAAATGTTTGGGGAGGTGAAATTTACCTCAGACAATGACAACATGATGCACAAAGAGTAGAAAATTCAATTTTCTTCACTTAAAATGTTTAGTTAAATCTTTAATGAGATTTAATCAAATGTCAGGCAATAATTAACCCTTCCGAAAATCTTTTAACACTTTCTTCATATAAAGAACAAATTGCATAATCAGATGAAAAGTGAGGCCTGCAGATGAACTGATTTCGTAGTAATGTAAATAAATGAGTTTTATGGCCAACAAAAGAGAAGTTAGAGACATCAAAGATGACAGTTTTGAAAAATTATAAAACATATAATTAAACTCTTTGAAAAGATGAAAACTATTCTCCTTATCTAGAATAAGTTATGCAGAGGTTTTGAGATAGAATTCAATCCTAGAAGTTATCCTGAGTTAATTAATATTATCTTTCTTGAATGGAGGAAAAAGTGGAAAGATGGGGTAGAGGGAATAGGCTTTCTTATCATTAGGTTAAACAAACTTTCATTCTTTGTTTAACCATCTGATAACAAAAAAGAAAAAAGCAAAACAACTACTTACCTGATTAACAGGAGAAAAACATTGATTTGCTTTTAACTACTAGAATTTTACTACTAGATACAAGTCAAGTGAATAAGCCTTTTAATTATTAACATGAATAAAATGTATAGTAAAGAACACAGGTTACCATGTAGTGACACATGTCCATAATGAAATTCAGTGCATCAGTTTAGGGTGCAAACACTTAGGATATTCAGTTAACTTCATTTAGTGAACAAAAATTGCCAATGAATAATAATGTTTAATCTATTTAATCTAATTCTAATGGAATACATACACAAGTCAGAGAGGCAGGGGTGGGGGTACAGGGAGACAGAGTCTGGGGTCTAGGAGTTTAGATATATTCTTGAACAAACAACTTTGAATTCGGGAGACCATATAATGTTCCAACATATTTTTTAATAGACTATAATTGTCAAAGTCTTTTGATGGCCTCCTGACTATAATTCTATCAGGAACGTATATATAATACTCTTGACTAAAATATTCACCAAAGTGCATATATTCCTACCAAATAGGAGTGGCTGGGATTGTTGACAAACAGAGAAGGCATTAGAGAAATCTGCTCATTTGGTATCTGTTAGCTTCCAGTATTACACCATACAACCCAATTCTGAGCAAACCAATAGTACACAAAAATTGAATTTTTATCAGGATGTGAGTTTGGACTACAGAAGCATTCATAATGATGACTTCTCTGGGAATCTGACATGTTATAGATATAATGCACATTAAGACATGTAAAACAAAATCCAGAGACACTAAATCAGTGTTCTTTGCAAAATAAAAATTATCACCATGCTGACCATCACATCCATCTACTTAATATGTAATAAGCCCTGGAGGTCTACGTCACCAGGGGACAGTAGTCATCAGACCATGGGACGTTGCATAAAGTTGCAGTAAAAATCAAGACAAGCTCATTCAGGTCACATTAAAAGACTGTCAAAAAATGCATGCTCCTTTTTAAAACTATAATTTAAAAATCTCTAAGAAAAAAAAAACTCTGAAAAACTTATCAGAGCCAAAATAATCTGCTAATGATTGCTGGGGTTAGATTCTTCTGTAATAGATGAGAATCAGCATATTTCTTAAAGTTATCATCCATTGCCTATCATATTCTGAGTGACACTTGTTAAGACAAAGTCTTTCAATATTGTAACAAGGCAGGAGGAAGAGCTGGGAAGGAGCAGTGGAGGAGGGCAGTGGCACCAAATGAAAGGGTGTAGGCTTGATGTCAATTTCAGTGGGTCTGGACAGAACCCATATGAAGGCTGAAATGATAGAGATCTACCTCCCAAAGCTTTTCCTACACATCCTCAAGCCTATGAATCTTGTTATAATCATCCACATCCCCATCTCCAAAGTTCTGTGATCCTATGATTCCATCATTCCATTTTTAAACCTGTGGAGTGGGAGTGTTTCTGAGTACCCTGCTCACACAGATGGCGGTGGGAAGGATCTCAAGAATATGCATGTAGTAGATGCCCACTTCACTACGTAATCACTCCTTCCCAGTCCACATGAACCAACATGATGCTCTCTCAGAGTCACCGAAACACCGACGTCTTGTTAACGGCAGCATGGCAGCAGCACACACATACGTAAGGGACACAAAAGAAGGAATTTCTCCCAGTTACACACACCTGGCAATGAACATAGTGAGAATACAACACACAGAACACGGTCACTTTTGTATACTAGCTCCACAGACTGGGGGAGGGGGACATACTGGAAGAGGAAAAAAAATGAACTCAATGAAAGATAAAAATTATACAAGATATTTCTAAATTTCTGATGTTCTAAAAATATGCCGCACTGAAAAGCCACTTGTCAAGGCAACCATTCTGAGACTAAAACATGACCACTGTGCCAACCACCGGTTTCCAGAATCATCGCTGTTTGAACGCTGTTCCAACCCTTCTCTTCCACAAGCTGGCTCTGTGCAAGACTGCTGCACAGCGCAGCGGTTCTCCCATCTGGAGTTCAGGTATCATTGCTCACCCCAATCTCACTGATTATCTTAGAGCCATTTTATGCTTCCTGTTACTTTCTCAGCCTGTCCCTGCATATCACCTGCTGGCAGACTGCATAGTATCCTGAGATCCCACCATACAACTGTCAAAAATATTTAACATGCCATTTCTTTACCTTGGTCTCCTTAGCAGAAAACTCTGAGGAGTTGGAAATTTTCATAGACTTTGACCGGTGGGACTGCCGCCGGATAGAATCCTCCCGGGAATACTTCACAGAACCTGAGGTCCTCACCCGTACCTTGCTGGCACTCTGAACACTATTCACGCCAATCATTTTGAAGGTCCACTAGGGAATAGGTTTAGAGAAATAAGAAGGCACTTTCTACCCGTTACCAGGCTCTGTTGCTGAAGGAACTCTGCAGGTTGTACTCCAGCAGCTCCAAGCAGCTCCTGAGCAGCTCTGAGATCGCCTTAGCTTAGGAAGCACCAAGCTGCCTCCCCCAGCATCTTCAACTACCCTGTTTGCAGCGAGTCTGATTGTTCCAGGCACGGCTCACGTCACTGGCTGCAAAGAGGAAAAAAAATGCAATCCCACCCCTGCTACTCGGCTCTTTTACACACACGCACGAGCGAGCGCAGGCATGCGCGCGCACGTGTACACACACACACACACACACCATATTCACACAGTGGAACAAATGGCAATTGGCTAAGCAAGCAATTCATTAACATTCCAAACAGCAACACCATTTCTCTTGTGATATTGTGCAGTAATCTCATTAACGTCAACAACAAAAGAGATACCACAAATAAAAGTCGCAAGTAATCTGCAAGGCACCATGTGGAATAAGAATGGATGGAGCTACGTTTCTAAAGGGGGAAAAGAAATGCAGATGGGTGTCAGGGTGGTAATAGGCTCAATCAATTACAGGTTTGTGACAGAAGGTTAGTCACAAAGGCATCTTGGTGATCAATAATTTTCCTTCCTTTCCTATTTCAAACTGTGGTGCTCGTCAGAAGAATTAAACGTTTCCTATGACTTTAGAATATGAGAGCCTGGTATTAAGACAGGACTGCTGACTTGTTTGACAAATGCAGAAGAATGTAATTTATCTCCCTGTCATACTGAAAGTTACAAAAAAACACGAGAGTGTTAAACATGCCTTAGATCAATAAAGTCAATCCAGATCAATAAGGAAAATTTTCAAAGCCACAAATGCCATAAATGGGAACGTGCTGCTTTCTGAGCAAGAATTACAAGCTCGACATTGCTCGAGAACAAGATATATTTAGTTATAATACACTAAGTTACTTTGGGATGTAATGTTCAGTTGTACTGCCTGACTTGTCCAGCATCTCAGAGGCAGCAGGTTAGCTGCAGAGAAATGTCTTGGTTTGGGTATTAACATAAATACTAGCAAATAAATATTAGCAAAATGTGAATGTAAAAACAGTTCTGCAAAAGATGCTGCCTCGATTCATTATAACCCTCAAATCTGACTTCCTTTTGGATTCTTGAAAATTCTGTATATCATACAACCAGGTCCTTAGACATTAAGATATTCAGCTGTTGAAGCCCTCATCAACCAGCCCAGGGAAAGGGAACCCTTGAGTCTTTGATTTTTCACCTCATGACAGATGTGTCCCACTTCCCTTTACTCTCCCCATCTTGTCTTTGAAGCCTTGGAGTTTCAACTGTTTTATAAGCACAGTGACAAATTAAAATGAAATTTGTTCTAAATAATAATCAAAGTATACTTAGAAGATCTTAGGGCTCTACCACCCTTAGGGATGCATGGAGTTCAGAGTCTATGATATCACATTGTCTTCTATGAGGTATACCTTTCTCACCTCAAGTAATTGATGATGAATTGTAATGGCTTTATATTTTATGGAGCATGTACTGTGACAGTGTAATAAAGCTAATCATTGACAATATGTACAACTATAGCTAGAGCATATGATAAGTAAGTATATTTAACCAATGTAACACACAAGGTGGAACACAAGGGCACTACATCACAGCAAATTCCAAGCAGAATGGGCAAAAGAGAAAGCACTTATCATTAGAGCCTTGGGATACCTGCCAGTCTCCAGAGGCAGATTCAGAATGTCTCCTGAGGCCCTTTTCGTTTCTCTACCAAGCTGGTTACTAAAAAGTAAAAAAGGAAACTATATTTTAAAATATGATATCCAGCTCCATTTCTGGGAGATATGGAAGAAATGGATTATTATTTTTGCCCTGCTGTGCTCAACTGGCATTAGATATAGATTGTAATTAATAACTACTTGCAACTTCTCAACACTTACAATTTCAGAGAAGTAACTGCAATAACCGAATCACCATCCACCTGTACAGGGGAGATGATCAGCTTAGGATGCTGTAAAACAACCAGATCCAAGCCCTTATGTTGTGCTATACGATTGGATACCGTCTTTCTGATACTACAGATATGGTGAGGCTTTATGAAGCTAGAGAGAAAATCCTTTCTCCTTCCCCTGCCTTGTATTCTATGCTCCAGAACACATACCTCTGGATAGTGACACGCTCCGCTGCAATGACACTCACAGTCCAAGGACTAAGAGCAGACGGTGCCTCTAACCTTCTATGCATGTTCTTAGGAGCACCTGAGAAACATTGAAGTTCCTAGTTCTCAGGGTTCTTAGTATTCTAGCCTCATTTGACCTGAACTTTATCCCCATTGTTGTCCTGCTCAATCAGATCGATTGTCATCTCCTCATGGTAGGTTAATATACTGGACAAAAGCCTGCACACATATGAATGGGCTTGTCTCCTCTTTGGACCTTTATCAGGGATTATCATTTGCTGTTCTTCCAGGAGCTGTGTTGCCTTGCCCCTCAGTCTCCTGGAGTCTACATGGTAGGCTTCTCACCAAGAGTCAGCCCAAGAGCTATCTTGCAAAGGGATTTCCACTAGCTACCCTTCCTACAACAAGCCTTATTTTCCATCCTAGTCATTCTCCATCACAAGCCCTACAACCCTCATCCTCAGGACATTCATTTGGTCTAAAGTCATAGCTGTCTCAAACCCACATCAGCAGCTGGTGGAGAACAACTTAGCGACTACTTAGAGAATAATCAAAATGTTTAAATACAAGGCAAGTTTGCCTATCAGATTTCATTTCACAGACCTTGCTTTTAAAGAAATTTAACTTCTTTTGAAAAATAAATATAGAAAACAACCATGATTTTTGGGTTTTATTTGCTTAGAAGAGAGCATGAAATTGAAATTTCTTCCCCATTCTGGTTGATTAATCTTTCTACTTTCTCCAAGAATGTTTGGTATGCATCCCTCCAGAATGAATCAACCCAAACATACTATATGTATATATCTGTTTCCTTATTATGGGCAATACATGAAAACATAGATACTCTTGCTGTTTATTTAATCACATATGAAGCTATCTCATTCATTAATAATAATTGTCTAATATTGCATTATATGGGTATATTATGTTTCATTAATGTCATACTATTGGACATTGAATTTACTCTTTCTGTGTCTCTATGTCTCTGTCTGTCCCCCCCCCCCCCCCCCCGTGTTTTTCCAGACAAGGTTTCCCAGTAGCTATGGAGAGTCAGTCCTGGAACTATCTCTGTAGACCAGGCTGGCCTCAAACTCACAGAGATCCGCCTGCCTGTGCCTCCAAATGCTGGGATTAAAGGCGTGTGCCACCACTGCTCAGTGAATCTTGTGCTACAATAAGTAATGGCTCAGAAAATGTAGATGCAATATAGCATATTTAAACAATATGGCCTTCCAAGCAAATTGTATTTTTGTTTTCCTACACTTCCTTTCTGCTACCTACTGCCTTGATATGGCTGCCTACAGTTTACAATTAGATGCAATCTGAAAGCATCAATTCAAAGACATCTCACATGGCTCTATTCTGCACTAGCCTACTCCGAGGCCTTGCCTGTTCTACACATTAGCTGGCCCATGCAGACAGATTACTTCCATTAAAATAAGGGCAGGCCTCCTAGAGAGCAGCAGCTGTTTAACAGCAAAAAATAACTTTCCATGAAAGCTTCAGTAGAAAACAAAGGTGACTTCATTAACAGAACAAAATGGTAGGAAAAACTATCAAGGCAAATCTCTTAGCCAGAGGGCTGTGAGCTGGCACTTACATTATGATGCTTTCTGGGAATGAGGACACTATTTAGGGTATTAGTCCCCAAAGCCTTCCTAAGAAGGTTTTAGCTAATAATAGTAGTAGTAGTAGTAATAAATAAAATGCTCACAGATTCCCAGAGAAATGAACTCCATTTAATATAACCATGCCCCTAACTTTGAACCATTCAGTTACGATAGGGCAATGGCAATAGTGAATTCCTATGGAGCATCAACAAACATAAAGGTTCAGAGACCTCATGTGAGTTAACTGAAAGAACAAAAATGGCAACTAGGCAGAAGCTTCCCTCTTTTCTAAAACAATGTTATAGAGCGTTAACCAAACAAACAAAACTAAAACAAACCACCAAGTCTAAACATGAACTACATAAATGAAAAGTGAAATATCTAGTTATTAAAGGTGGAGCGAAGACAACATGGAAATGAATTTTAAGTATCAATCATCTAGAGGCTTACAGAGTTCAGGAGATGGGTGGGGCACGAGGGGTCAAAGGAGGCAATTTTTCCTCACTCTCAGAAGAGAGCTGTGGTTTTATCAATTCCCCAATTCAAAGGCTCCTAGGCCTTTCTTCCTTTGTGCTGCTCAGATTGCACTACTGAGGCTGGTAAGGTGACAAGATGCTGATCTGACAGTCAGATAGCAGGTGCTGCCATGACTGTCACATGACCATCACATGACCAGCAACTTCAAGAGGCTGCTGCTCTTTAAAGGTGCTAATTAATAATCCTCCAAGCTAGTCCTTTGGACTCAAAGTCACTGTCAGATTTGGACTTACAAATAATCGCCTCCGACCTCTTCATTTTCTTTCTTTTTTTTTTATTGATTTTTATTTGGCTCTACATATTTCACCCTCTTCATTTTCAAGATGAATAAGCATGAAGTGACTTATTCAGGACCTAACTATGGCTGGGGTTCTTACTTCCCAACACCAGAGGGATGATTTAGGGGTACAGGAGGTTGACATGCTGTCTCTGACACTATTTGTCTTTTAAAAGACCACAAACACACATCTTTCTAGATGTAACAAAGCTGGAAATGATTGTCTCGAAATGGAAGCAGATTTGGGGAGATACATTTCAGACACGAAATGGAGATGACCACTCATAAAATAGTTATAGAAGGAAGATATAAAAAAAATCAACTATCTGTAGTAGCTTACAAACCAAGTCAAACGTGGTGTTCTCTGTTCATTGCTGTAGTAGGGGAAGGCAGGCACCCTTCCATGCACTGTGTAGATTTCCTTTCCAGGCATCATGTGACACAAAACTTGTCATCCTTTCACAGAACAGTATTTATCACCACCAGTGACGATGCATGTATCAGTGAACACTGTGACATCTAAAAACCCTCCTGTCTCCCTCCAGTTTATCCATGCTGACAGAGCGCTACCACCGAACCCATTGTGAACATGAGATGATATGGCAGCTTACTCCTAATAGAACTCTCTGACCCACAACAAAGCCTTCATCCTCAGATGGTCTAGTTACATGAGGCTCCACTGGATTGAACATTCATATCCGAGCCTGTGCTGAGTGAATCTCATTGCCAGATGACATCTGTCCACCAATTGACCCTAACCTCTTTTTCCGAATTAGGACTCTGGAAATTTCTCACAAAACGGTGTCTCGTTCTACACTGCCTATCTAACTTTGTTCTCTGGTTCAGAAGGCTGCTGAGCAAGCTGTATATATATATATATATATATATATATATATATATATATATATAACTTTTGCTGATCTCAAAAACAGAAGTACAAAGATTTGCCCTGCAGGGGTGGCTATACATTTCCCAATTCAGAAACAATTAGGATGCAAACTAAAAACTAAAATTAAGTCATCTTTAAAGATCAATTGATACGCACAGTAACATAGTTGGAAGTCAGAGACCCTCGCATCGGTCTGTTTTACCTACGAGAACACGTTGTTTAGCAGGTTCAATCTTGCCTGTAGCATCACACGCTTTTAATTCCATCTGTTCTTCAAACACACAAAGCAACTAGATGGGGCAAATCCTTTAAATAGAACCTTCTTACATTTAAAATTAAATGATATGAACATGCTGGAAGGAAGATAAGCATGAAGGAGTCCCACACTTAAGAAAGTAGTTTTCCTCTTGAACTCAGACACTCATGTCAAGTCACTTAGAACTCACATTAGTCACACACTAGTTTTGGTAGTTCGGAGTGAAGGGAAATGCACCCGGAAGCCTTCACCCAGCACACAGCTCCAGGAAACTGCCATTTTCTTCTCAAACTATTACATGGTGAAAAAATACAGAACCCTGTCTTAGAATCATAGGCTTTCTTGACATGGAGGGTAAACCAACCTATTCTATACCCTGTTAATATCATAAATTTTTGTTATAAGAAAATAATCTTCACTTTGTTGCAGAATAGTTGCAAGAAGCAAACATAAAAATTGGATTTCCAAGCTCAAAGCTGTTTTCCAAGGGGAGTAGGCTAATAATTGTATATGGGGTAGCGAATGCTGAGAAAATGTTCTGTTCCAGAATCTAATCCAATAAACCCACCCATAATTACCTCTTTATACCATCCAGTGTGATAATAAACATTACCAAGTGCCTAATACGTGCCAGGCACAGTGTCTATGAGGAAATGAAAAGATTAGAGAATTTGCCCGCATGGTGCTTCATAACAGAGATAAATTACACTTCTATGCAAGAAAGTGTCAATCACAGTAAATAACTCCACTTGCCTGTTTCCTAAGCCATTCTTCAGAGAGCACAACATTTTCTTCTATCTCCCTTCTGTTATCAGAAAGTCCTTCAACACCACCATCCTTCACCATGAAATTCTCTATCAGTTTGGTCAGTAGTTTGGATCACTCTAGTTTCCAATCAGTCAATTATTTTAAGCAGTAGTAGTTTATTTTCTCTTGCTGGTGATTAAAAATTACTGGCTAAATAATTAATGAAGAACATTTCTTTGGGCTCATGGTTTGGGGGAATAGTGTTCCTTGGAGCAGGGGAGGCACTGCAGCAGAAACAGCTTACAGCTCGCTCACTTCTGAGAAGATCAAGTATGAAAAGACACGGGAGTCCTTGGCTTTATTTCCCTTTTTATTCAGTTCTCAAGTCAGGCCCAGGGGATGATGTGACCCTCATGCAGGGAGTCTTTCTATCTCAGCAAATCGTCCTGGAAACGCCCTCACATAATATCTACAGGCTCAGGAAACCCGCATTTCTAATCCAACCACACTAACAGTGTAAATTAACCATCAGACAGCACCCTCAAAACATACAAGGGTTCCCACTTGGTACCATGTAAGAGTAAAGAGTAACCGAAATTTCTATAGTGCAAATGACAAAACATGTTTAATTCTGCTCAACATTTTGATTTCTCTCATTTACTATTCCAGGCACTAGTAACAGATTATTATGCAAAACCAGGCAGAATCCCTTCCCACGGAGACAGACAATCAAATAATCATTGATTAAATAATCAATCCCTCGAACAAAGATAAATCAGTAACACTGGCAATATCATAATGAAGAAACATGCGGAATTCTGAAAGGCTTTCAACCTTCCTGGCCTTGGGGAGGATTTCCCAGAGTAGACTAGGAACTGATGGCTGAGACGGGACTGAGCAGGTCCTGTGGGAAGTGTGAACCCGGGTGAGAGGAGACAGAAGGAGGAAGAGCTGAGGGACTAAGGCTGACGAAAAGTTCTCACAAGGACTTTCAGAAAGTGACCGAATGTTCCCTTCTTCCCAGTAACTTTGAGGATTCCTGGACCGTACCAACAGATATTCCTCAATGTGCCGTAACCTTCATGTTTGCCCAGGGTAACCTCAAGGGTGTCAAGGGTCTCTGTCCAGTGACCTACACTAATATTGCTGCCTATGGCTGTAAAGGCACTAGGCCACTTGAATTCACAGCAACACTGCTATTTATTAGTAACTGTGAGATGATAGCCATGGCAAGAATTGGTAATCACAAAGACCCATAAAGTTGTTACTTTAGGGTCATTTTCTTCATCCAAGTCCTTAGTTTTCACAGAAGCATAATAAGAAAATTGCCTAAGCAGCACATATGTTATTCTAACATCTCAGTCAGTGAGGTCTCACAATCTCAATTTCTGCTTTTTTTTTGTTTTGTTTTGTTTTAATTCATATGGGAAGGTGAATAAAAAAGTATTGTACTCTGGGGTTTCTGAAGTCCATTTCTGGGAAACCGAAGTCTAGGTGGGCGTTTAGACCAGTACTACCTTACCCTCAGGTATTTTACTGAAGTATATAGAGAAACCATGAGGCGAATCAGAAGAAATCTAGCTCATGTTCCTAAATAGGTAAAGGACAGGTACGACATACACAAAAACAACTCAGGCTGAGCCAGTCTTTTTGGGGCTTGAGGGATCCAGAACTATTTTAAAGGCATTTTCTCTGATCTACTGGTGATACTGCTGCTGGCCTCCTCCACACCCCTTTCAGCCCTTACAATATCTGTTGGGGGCCAGTCTCACTAAACCACCCAGAAATGCAAAACCACCAAAGAAATTAAAAATTAAAACTAGGGCTGGAGAGATGGCTCAGAGGTTAAGAGCACTGACTACTCTTCCAGAGGTCCTGAGTTCAATTCCCAGCAGCAACATGGTGGCTCACAACCATCTGCAATGAGATCTGGTGCCCTCTTCTGGTGTACAAGAATACACCCAGGCAAAACACTGTATACATAATAAATAAATTAAAAAAATAAAAATTAAAACTAAAGCACCAAAGAAACAAAACTAACAGATTTACAGTTTAATTCTCCTGCCTCATCCAAGTTTCAATTTGGCCAAGACCATAGCTATGACTCGCATGGCTTTCGAGTACGCGTGGTGGTGGTAAAGCACAATGCTTATGCTCCAACGACACCTATGCTGACATCTTGGCTTGATCATTGATTTAGGGAGAATTCCTTAAATTTCCTAAATTTCACACAAAAGAAAACAAAGCAAGCAAGCAAACAAACCACAGAACAATAACAAAACTCAAACAAAGCAGGAGAAACACGCCATGCTGGGCAGTCACAGATTTCAGGCTACTCAATGACATAATATCTTCCCACTTTAGAAGAGCCCAGCCATAGGTAGTAGACAGTCCCTGTCCTTGTATGTTAGTAGCAAATGTATAAGCCAGAAGGCACAGACAGTTATTATTTAATGTTTTCAAAGGAGAGCACCTTCTGGCTATTGTGCTGGCAAGGGACCAGATATCAGCAATGTAGAATTAAAATTTCCCAATCCCAGATGCCTGGAAGCCTGTATAAAAACATAATAAGAAATGGCCTGGATATAATGTCTCCACTAGAGCCTAGCAACCCTAACACAACAGGCCCTGTGTGTTTTGCAACATAGCTGAAACACAGACAAAGACCTTAAGATAGCCTTTATGAATATGATAAACTCTCGTAAAGAGGAAACTAATGGATGCCTTAAAAGTCTACAAAAATAAACAGTGGAAGGAAAATAAATAGTTTGAGACCTGAAAGTAGAAATAAAAAAAATAAAGAAAACACAAGCTGAGGGAATTCTGGAAACAAAAAATTTAGGAACTTGAAGAGAAAGCGCAGAGCAAGCCTCATCAATAGAAAACAAGAGATGGAAGAGAATTTCAGACATTGAAAACAAGAGAGAAGAAATGGATACCCTGGTCAAAGAAACTGTTAAATCATGGTATAAAACATTTCTCAGGAAATCTGGGACACTATGAAAAGACCAAACCTAACAGTAACAAAAATAAAAGGAAGGAGAAAAAACCCAGGTCAAAGACCTAGAAAATATTTTCAACAAAAATCTTAGAAGAAAATTTCCTTAACCTTAAAAAGAGATACCTATAAAGGTAAAAGAAGCATACAGAACGCTAAATGACAGGACTCAAAAAGAAAGTACCCTTGGTACATAATAGTCAAAATACTGAACAGGGAACTAAGAATGTTAAAAGCTGCAAAGAAAAAAGACCAATAACACATGAAGGAAAAATCTATGAATAGAAAGAAAACCTCAATCTAAAACGGTTAATACACCCAAGAAAACATAAGAAATATATAATCCCAAAACAGAAAATCAAGAGAAGGGAAACACACAACAACAACAAATAAAATAAGAGAAATCAACAAACACTGCTCACTGATATCTCTCAGTATCAATGATCTGAATTCCACAATAAAATAATATTCCAAACAAATAGACATAAGAAACAAGCTGGTGTAGTCATTTTAATATCTGACAAAACAGACTTCAAACCAGAACCAATCAGAAGAGATGGGAAAGAACACTACGTCCCCAACAAAATCTAACAAGAGGACATGACAACTTAATATCAATGAACCAAACAAAAGAGCATCCATGTTCATAAAAGAACAGTACAACAGTTTAAATCACATATTGATTCTCACACACTGATCATGGGAGACTTCAATACCCCACTTTTACCAACAGACAGGTAAGTCACACAGAAACTAAACAGAAATGCCAGAGCTAATTGACATCATAAACCAAGAGGACCTAACAGATATTTACAAAACATCTCACCCAAACACAAAAGAATATACCCTCTCAGAACCTCACACAACTTTCTCTAAAACTGACCATACACTTAGACAAAAAGCAAGTCTCAGCAGACACAAGGAAATTAAATAACACTCTGCATTCTATCTGACTGTCATGGATTAAAGATGGACATCAACAATAGAAACAACAGAAAGCTTAAAGACTCATGGAACTGAATAACTCTCCACTGAACAAAAAATGGATTAAGGCAGAATTTTTTTTTAAAGGAAAGACTTTCTAAGGGTTGAATGAAAATGAATACACAACATAAAAAAACTTACAGGACACAGAGGCAAGTTCATAGTACTAAGTGCCTGCATTAAAATGTTGCAGAGATCTCATACTAATCACTTAATAGCACACTTGAAAGCTAAAAACAAGAAATTATACCCAAAGCAGAGACAGTAAAAATAAGCATAGGGCTGAAATAATAAAATAGAAACAAACAAATAAATGAACAAATCAATGAAACAGAGTTGGTTTTGTGAGAAAACCAACAAGTTAGACACACTCTCATTCAGAGTAATTAAAAGGCAGAGAGAGATTATACAAATTAATAAAATTAGAGACCAAAAGGGGCTATAACAACAGGAAATCCAGAGGTTCATAAAGACAGACTTTAAAAACCTGTACTTCACAGAATTCTGAAATCTAAAAGCAACTGCTAATTTTCTTGATGCATAACACTTAAAAAGTTAAATCAAGATCAGGTAAGCAATCTAAACAGACCTATAAACTGCCAGTAAGATGCAGTAACTAAAAGTCTCCCAACCAAAAAAACACCCAGAGAGGTTCAGATGGTGTTAGCATAGAATTCTGTCAGGCTTTCAAAGAAGAATTAATGCTAATACTAATCAAATTATTCCATAAAATACAAACAGAAGGAACACTGTCTAATTTATTTTATCAGATCAATTATCCTGATATTCAAACCACATAAAGACCCAACAAAGAAAGAGAATTACAGACCAATTTCCCTTCAGGACTTAGGTAAAAAAAATTATCACTAAAATATTTCCAAACAGAATCCAAGAGCACATCAGAAAGATCATACACCATGATTAAGTAGGCTTCATCTCAGCGATGCAGGAATGGTTCGATATAAGTAAATTGATGAATGCAATTCATCATATAAACAAACTGAAAGACAAAACCACATGATCCTCTCATTAGATGCATAAACTGCCTTCGGGGGAAAAATCTAACACTCTTTTATGATAAAAACTCTGGGATTTATATGAGAAAAGAATTTAAAAATTAACATGAAAAAATAAAACATTAAACCAGAAAAAAAATCCTGGGATGAAGAGACATACCTCAACATACCAAAACATAAGGACAGTTTGCAGCAAGTGCACAGACAACAACTTAAATGGCAAGAAACTCAAAGCAATTCTACTAACATCAGGAACAAGGCCAGGTTGTCCACTCTCTCCATACCTAGTCAATATAGTATTTGGAGTCTCAGCTAGAGCATTAAGATGACTGAAGGAGATCCACAGGCTATAAATTGAAAATAAAAAAGTAACAGATTTTTATTTATAGTTGAAATCATAGTATACATACGTGACATATAATATTCCACAGGGAAACTCCTACAGCTGATAAACAATTCAGCAAAGTATCTGGATACAAAATTAACTCACAAAAATCAGTAGCTTCTTATATACAAATGATAAGCAGACTGGGAAAAAAATCAAGGAAAAACATCTTTCACAATAGCCTCAAATAATATAAAATATGTTGGGGCAAATCTGTCCAAGCAAGTGAAAGGTGTGTATGACAAAAACTTCAAGTCTTTGGAGAAGGAAACTGAAGAAGATATCAGAACATGGGAAGATCCCCCATGCTCATGGGTCAGTAGATTTAACATAATAAAAATCACTATCCGACCAGAAGCAATCTACAGGTTTAATGCAATCCACACCTAAATTCCAACACAATCCATCACAGATCTAGAAAGGTCAATTTCCAGCTTCAAATGGAAACACACACACAAATTAAAAAAAAAAACAGGATAGCTAAAACGATACTGAATAATAAAAGAACTTCTGTAGGCATCACCATCCCCTATCTTAAATTGTACTGACTGTACTAAACATCAAAGTATTGGCACAAAAACAGACATGTTGATCAATGGAATTTAACTGGAGAACAAGACATAAATGCACACATCTATGGATACCTGCTTTTTGGTAAAGAAGACAAATATACACTGGACAAAAGAAAGTATCTTTAACCAATGGTGCTGGTCAAACGGGATAGTTTCATATAGAATACATGAACAGATCCATACCTATCATCCTGCATAAAACTCAACTCCTCCAAAATGGGTCAAACATCAAGATAAATCCAGATATATCAATCCTGATAGCAGGAAAAGTGGGGACTAGGCTTGAACTCATTAGCCCAGGAAAATACTTTTGGTCCAGAATACTGTTGACACAGTCACTAAGATTAATAAATGGGACCTCATGAAACTGAGAAGCTGCCACATAGCGAAGAACACTGTCCTTTGGGCAAAGTGACAGCCTACAGCACAGGTAAAGATTTTTACCAAATAACTACAATCCAATAGAGGGCTAATATCCACAATACATAAATATCTCAAAAAACTTGATATCAGGAAAATAAAATAACACAATTAAAAATGGGATACAGATCTGAACAAAGAATTCTCAAATGAATAAACCCAAACACTTAAACATTAAAGGAATATTCAACATCCTTTGCTATAAGGGAAATACAAATCAAAACTACTTGAAGATTTCATCTTACACCTGTCAGAATGACTAAGATTGGTAAAAATAAATGACAGTTTATGCTGGTAAGGCTGTGGAGAAAGGGAAACACTCATCCATTGCTGTTGGGAGTGCAAACTTGTCCACCCACTATGGAAACCAGTTTGGTGGTTCCCCATGAAGATGGGAATCCATCTACCTCAAGATAAAATTCACTCTGCACATATACCCAAAGACTCAACCACAGAGACACTTACTCAATCTTGTTCATTGCTGCTCTATTCAAAATAGGCAGGACTGGAAACAATCTAGATGCTCCTCAACAGAAGAATAGGTAAGGAAAATATGGGATATTTACACAGTGGATTATTACTCAGCTGTAAGAAAATGAAATTCACAGGTAAATGTATGGAAGAAAATCATTGGGCGAGGCAACCCAAGCCCATAAAGACAAATATAGTATATATTCACTTAGAGTGGATACTAGCTCTTACATCAACGATAACCAAGCAACATTCCATGGGATCATAGAGGTTAGGTATAGAGAAACGGACCAGGAGAGGCAGATAGACATCCCCCAAAAAGGTAAACAGTACAGCTATGGGTCTATACTGCATTCTGGAATGGGAGAATCAAGTGGGGAAGGATAGGACAGAGGGGATGATGGAGGAAATAGATAAAATTAAGGGCCATTTCAAGAGTAGCATGGTAACCTAATATAGTAGAAGCTTCCTAAAACATATACATATATGAAGGTGATCTAAATGAAATTGCCAAATAAACAAGGGAAATAAAGACCCAAGTGGCCATCTCTTGTCACTTCCAATATCGGAACTGAGGAACATCTAATTGAGTTGTTGATTAACGGTGTCCAGTGGGAATTTCCAAACAACCCATACTGTTGCCAAAACTATAGATTGTTCTACACAAACTGACAGCAATATCCTATTAGTGAAGAAAATACCTACACAACTCATTTGAACATGAACACGCTGAGCTGGTATCTATGTAGTGTCTTCACTTCTACCTGTTAGCATCTCTGGTGCAGGAAGGGATTCTGCAGGCTACCAAAGTAGAAAGGCAAGCCTCATCACAGTCACAAACCCTTTGATTGACAGTGTGATGGAGGAAGGTCATTGGTAATAAACAAACTGCCTTGGCCCATTTTGATAGGCCATCCCTTAGGTGGGTGGAGTAAGCAGAATAGAATGCTGGGAGGAAGAGGAAGTGAGCTCAGACTCGACAGCTCTGTTCTCTGGAGCAGAGAGGCCATGCTCCCCTCTCCCAGGCAGACTGCACGCGATGAAGCAAGCCGCCAGGTCAGACATGCTGAATCTTTCCCGGTAAGACCGGTGCTACAAAGTTTATTAGAGATGGGTTGATCGGGATATCAGAATTAGCCAGTAAGGGCTAGAGCTAATGGGCCAAGCAGTGTTTAAATGAATACAATTTGTGTGTAATTATTTCGGGGCATAAGCTAGCTGTCGGCCAGGGTGCTGGGGACGCAGCTTCGCCGCTCCAATTACAACAACAGTGCTGTCCTGCCTGCAACATATACTAGGGTAATGATGGCAAAAAAGCTTGTGGTAGTAACCAACCAATATCTGAGCCCACTCTACAAGATCACACCCATACCCAATGCTGCTTGGGTGACCAAGAATCTGAGATTGATATAGCCCCAGGACCTACTCTAAAATCAAATACTTTCTTTTTTTAAAAAGGTAGCAATGCAATGACTTCTAATGGCTTTCTGCTATACCCAAAGATCAGTGCTTTATTCAGCCATCATCAGAGAAGCTTCTTCCTGCAGCAGATGGGGAACAAATACAGAGACCCACAGCCAGACACTATGCAGAGAGTGAGAGACTTGGAATACTTACCTAAGTTCTAAAGAGGATGTCTCTTTCAAATCCCTCCCCTCAGGACTCAGTGAACCCTCCTGAAGTAGAGGCAGAAAGGGCATCCATTGTGTATATATTACGACTTCCAGTTTAGTGTATTTGTGGAATTCCTGAGTCGGCAAATGAATGGGTTTCTGTTTCCTGTACCTTCTCTTGGGCTCTTTTCCTTCTGTTTGTTCATTTTATCCAACTTTGATGTGTTAGTTTTTGTTTTATCTTACATTTTATATTCCTATATTCAATTTTATTATTAGCCCTTAGAAGCCTGTCCTGTTCATTTTCTAATGAGGGACAAAAAGGAGGGGGACTCAGATGGGAAGGGAGTTGGGGAGGAACTGGGAGAGTAGAAGGGGAGGAAATTGGAACTGGGATGTATTAAGTGAGAAAAAAATCTATTTCCAATAAAAGCAAAAAAAAAAGAGAGAGAAAGGAAGAGACATGAACACCTAGATACTTTAAATGAAGCTCTAAGAAAGAAATAAGATTCTCTTTTTCTTCCTTTATACTAAAATCCCTACAAGCTCCCAAAGCTCTGCCTCTGACGAACATCTTCCAGTTTCTAGGAAAATGTCTCTCCAAAGCACTGGGCTTTAGCTCTGTAGAACACGAGTGCTGGACAAGATAACCTTCATAGTCGCTCCAATCCAGCATGATATGACATGGCAGGAGCGTATTTATTTCCCTGAACAGCAACCACAGGCCCATTTGATTGTCCTATTTTTCTCTGGGAAACTGTCTGCCCATCTCTAACATATTGTGGTAGTTAAACAGCTACCTCGCTAAGACACCTATGTCCTAATCACAGATTAGGAGGGTTTTTTTTTATGTTACTCTATGAATATGCTAACTATCAAGGCAAAGGGGACTTTGAACAGATGATTAACTCCAGGTCCTCCAGGCTAGGCAGTTATTTTGGGCTATTTCTGATGGAATAATGGAATTCCAGGTCTCCTATCAGATAGAGGTAGGCAGGGGATTCGGAGTCACAAGAGGCGACATGAAAGAAGCAGAGGTCAGCATGGGTGTGATGTGATTGTACTCGTGGTTCTAAAGACAGAAATGGGGCCACGATGCAAAGAATAGACAGTGGGTGGTGGAAACAAAATGCCACTGCTCTAGAAGCTAGAAGAGAAGCACAGTTCCTGCAACCTTGTCAGGAATTTGGACCCTCAGCACTATAGCTAGTAACTGTGCTAATACAATAGAGCAGCAACTGGAAGCTGATACATCTGTGTATCATACAAGTAGCATCCAAGCTTTTATGCTTGACCTGGCTAATGGTAACAGGCACACTGATGTCAAACTACTCTTCCTATTTGTTAGATCAGAAAGGTTCTATCCTAGTCCTTATATACAAGACAGGGCATGAGCTGAGTTCAATTTAAGAAAAGCGACAGCTGTTTTGGAAAAGATCCAGAAATATTGGCATTTGAAATTACTATTAATAAAGAATAGTAAATCAGTGGGACAGTGGAGGCACACCCCTTTAATCCCAGCACTCAGGAAGGAGATATGGGCACATCTCTGTGAGTTAGAGGCCAGCCTGGTTTACAAGAACTAGTTTGAGGACAGGCTCCAAAGCTACAGAGAAATCCTGTCTCATAAACAAACAAACAAAACAAATCCAAACAAAATAAATAGTAAGCCTATGTTAGTATTAACGAATCAGAGAATATCTGAAGCCTGAGGAAACCCTGCTTCTAAGAGGAACAATGAAAAGGTTGCCTGGAATGGCAGAAGTTTACTCTTTCATCAACCAAATTATTTTCCTTTCCATGCTGTGGTTATTTCTGGAAATTTCTGTTTCTCAGTGACCCTTGCAGCTAGATCCTTGTTAGTCAAATATGAGCAGAATAAACATGGACTACTTCCAAGGCAAGGAATTTAAGAACCAGTGTTCCCTGGTAAAGACTGTAGGTTTATACTTAATGAGATCTTGATCACCTATCTACTCAGCTTAATATCTGTCTGAGAATTTCCTCAGAAAAGATTTTTTTTGGAATATTATAGATCCTGTTACAGACTTTAGGTAGCACAGGGAATAACTGAACCATATGCCATAATAACAAAATATCATATTTTCAGCTATTAAAAAGCGAAGTTCACAGTAAGTTTGGACAAGCATGGTAGGATAAAAAAGTATGACTGGTAAGCCTAGAGAGTAAAATGATATGTAGAGAGCTCTAACCATTTCCATCACTTAAAGCAAAGGTCTTTAGATTCTTCTCGGTTATAAAAATTATATAAATTGTATAATGAGGCCTATCAGAACAACCACGCCATGTCCTCTTTTGTTCCTTTCTTACCTAAGCCTATCTGTTGGCAAATGGTTATGACTAGTTGAAATTATACAAAGTGTAGATTTCCCCTTTAGAGAGTTAACTGGTGATAAAATTCCTGGAAATTTTTGATAGTTGTGAGGCTTCTTTTTCTGCAAAGGTCTTAATAGAATTTTTCTTCCAGTCAAATACTGTATCATTTCCCTAGACTAATGCAGTAAACTGTGACATAAAATTAGCAAACAATTTTGAGTACTCTCCTAATAATCTTAAAAAAAAAAAAAAACCAGAAAGTAATGTAGCAGAGTCCCCCATTTCTCTGTCAGAGTAGATTTCTCAATTAATTAATTAGATAACATTTTAGAGGTACATACTGTACAATAATTTATTAAGCCGAGAGCTAGGAACATAAATTTTATAGACTCTCACGAATGAGTCATCGTACATATTTCTGTGAATGCTGTATTTTCTAGAGCTCCATTTTTCTTTCTGGGATCAAGATGTTAATGACATAACACACTACATCTTTTTTTATTTTTTTTTATTTTATTTTTTTTTTATTGAGAAAAAGAAAAAAGTTTCCACCTCCCCCCTGCCTCCCATTTCCCTCCCCCTCCTCCCACCCTTCTCCCCCTCCCCCCACTCCTCTCACCCTCCCTCTCCAGTCCAAAGAGCAGTCAGGGTTCCCTTCCCTGTGGAAAGTCCAAGGTCCTCCCCCCTCCGTCCATGTCTAGGAAGGTGAACATCCAAACTGGCTAGGCTCCCACAAAGCCAGAACTTGAAGTAGGATCAAAACCCAGGGCCATTGTCCTTGGCTTCTCATCAGCCCCCATTGTTCGCCATGTTCAGAGAGTCCTGTTTTATCCCATGCTTCTTCCATCACAGTCCAGCTGGCCTTGGTGAGCTCCCAATAGATCAGCCCCACTGTCTCAGTGGTTTAAGATTTCTGTCTCTTCCCCACCTCTGCCTCCCCTTTCCCTCCCCCTCCCCCAATCAAGTCCCCCTCCCTCGTAAGCCCAAAGAGCAGTCAGGGTTTCCTGCCCTGTGGGAAGTCCAAGGACCACCCACCTCCATCCAGGTCTAGTAAGGTGCTCATCCAAACTGCCTAGGTTCCCACAAAGCCAATAGGTGCAGTAGGATCAAAAACCCATTGCCATTGTTCTTGAGGTTTCAGTAGTCCTCACTGTCCGCTATGTTCAGCGAGACCAGTTTTATCCCAGGCTTTTTCATACCCAGGCCAGCTGGCCTTGGTGAGTTCCCGATAGAACATCCCCATTGTCTCAGTGTGTGGGTGCACCCCTCGCGGTCCTGAGTTCCTTGCTCGTGCTCTCTCTCCTACTGCTCCTGATTTGGACCTTCCCACATTGGAGCACCGGACTGAAACACACTACATCTTATGAACCTTAGTTAGAGGCTGTATCCAATGTCTGTCATTGTACACACTTCCGTTAAAAATAACGTGAAAGTCCTGTTGGATGAAATAGATTTTGGGAAGAAGAATGAGCAGAGATGTAACATGATCCCTGAGCAAGACTTCTGTAGGGTGCCAGATGGAGAGAAAGTATATGTTCAGGGGCACAGAATTTTATTTATTTATTGTATTTATTACAATTTTACCATTGGTCATCTAGTTATAAAATATATTTAGTCTAGCAAATAAATACTTAAAGACATTTCCATCCCTATCAAAACACAAAAGAAAAAGGCAGGTTAACTATGTCAAATAGTATGGAGGAACTGTTTTCATTTACAAAGAAATGAGTCCAAAGTGTTAAGTAATTTATTAAAAGTTTCAAACCATGAGCAAAGCACAAATACTTACATATCTAGACTCTGGGACATCACAAATGTATGTTACAGTGAGGGCCCATGCAAGGAATGCTGCACCCTCCCTTCTTTTGGTGTTTGCCTATCTTTTTACTTTTTCTTTATGAGTCTATCTTTGAGGAAAGAGTACAATAGAATAGGTGCTTGACTGAAGACCTAAGGAGATGGTTTGTTATGCAAGCAGGAAAACTTGAATTCACTCTTTTGTATGTACACTGAAGCATTCACCTACAGTTCCAGAAGGCTCCTAGGGTCTCACTGGCAATGCAGCCAAGGAGAAATGGTTGATTAGCTTCAGGCTGAGTGAGCTAAAATGTAAGGTAGTCCTTAAGATGTCCAATATTGACCTCTGACCTTCACACATGCACCCATACATAGACACAAAGACACACACAAGGGGTGAAGGAGGAAGTGAGGGAGAGTTGTATGTGATAGGGTGTATGAGTGCGTGAGCCTGAGCATGAACACAAACTCTGTACTGAGATTCAGATATCTATGGAAAGCTGAAGCAATGCCACCATCCTGTAGCACAGCCGGGAAAGAGCCACTTCATATTTTCAGGCACAATTAGCTTGTCTATATACAGTCTTTCAAAATGTAAAGTTCTATGGTTTCATAAAAGATAGTATTATGTTACATATCTTAATTGAAATTTTTATTTTGGCTACAGCAAATTATTATATATATATTCAAGTTAGTACAAATAATTTCAATAACAATAAGTTCTAGTTTCTTTCAGTCTTCACATGTTTCAAATCCATGTACAGGAACCCATTTTAACAAGCTAATTCATGAATAATGCACAACTTAAAACTCATATATCAAAAAAGCTGCTACACAATATAAAACAAAAGCATAACAGTCAGTAATTACAATTTGATCCACTATATTATAATTCAGTTAACTAGAATAAGTATGTGATAATCTCATTATGTAAGAGACCTTCTCATTTAGAAGAAAACAAAACATTGCTTCCTAGTAGTATAACAAGTAATGCCAAAGGAAGCTGTTTCCCAATGTAGCGTTGGGAATTTGACTTTAGATGAATGTTTAAAATTGAAATATTTACTGGGTAAAAACTGAAATTGCACAGCCAAGATCTCTCCCATGGGTGTAAACACAAAGTAGAGATTTATGAAAAATATTTCATTCTGGTCTTCTCAGCCCAGCAACAAAACTCATGAAAATGCCACTGGTGTAAAATCCTACATTCACAGAACCATCCATGGCTCTTGGGATGTTGGGTCTAAGAGTTATGTGAAAATTAAGTGCTCTTTTTGCATATCACCATAGAACCTTCATCTGGTGATGGATGGAGATAGTGACAGAGACCCACACTGGAGCACCGGACTGAGCTCCCAAGTTCCCAATGAGGAGCGGAAGGAGGGAGAACATGAGCAAGGAAGTCAGGACCACGAGGGGTGCACCCAACCACTGAGACAGTGGGGCTGATCTATTGGGAGCTCACCAAGGCCAGCTGGACTGTGACTGAAAAAGCATGGGATAAAACCAGACTCTCTGAACATGGCGAACAATGAGGGCTGATGAGAAGCCAAGGACAATGGCCCTGGGTTTTGATCCTACTTCAAGTTCTGGCTTTGTGGGAGCCTAGCCAGTTTGGATGTTCACCTTCCTAGACATGGACGGAGGGGGGAGGACCTTGGACTTTCCACAGGGCAGGGAACCCTGACTGCTCTTTGGACTGGAGAGGGAGGGGGAGAGGAGTGGGGGGAGTGGGAGAAGGGTGGGAGGAGGGGGAGGGAAATGGGAGGCTGGGAGGAGGCAGAAACTTTTTTTTTCTTTTTCTCAATAAAAAATTAAAAAAAAAGAAAGAATTGAAAACAAAACAAAATCCCTTAAGATTCCATATGCTTAAATGTTTGACTTCTTAAGGAAAAACATTTCCCACAAGCAGTAGGACGACTTCAAATGCCCTGAGTGACAGCTCCTCCTGCTAGGGAATATGCTGATACCTAGTCTGTCTTGGAGAATGGGTGAAGTGATCTTTCTGTAACCAACAGTTCTTTCTATGTGTTTGAGATCATCTTGAAACAGAACTGTTTGTAGAGTTATCTCCAGATTCATATTTTCCTTGATAATGTCACAATAGAGTCTGATTAGTTAAATGCAATTTTGAAGAAATTCGGATCAGTCTTTGATAATGAACAAAACTACTGAATGACTCAGCTACCCAGGTCTAAGCACATACCTGAAAGGTTCTAAGTCAACATTCTACATAGATACTTGAATATCCAGGTTTACTGCAGACCTTCTTACAACAAGTAAACTATGGATTCAACCTATGTGTCCATCAATAGGTGATTGGATGAAGACAATACAGCTTATATGCACAAGAGTTTTATTCAGCCATAAAGAATGAGATCTGGAAACTGCCTTATTATATGAGATAAGAGATGCAGATAGATAAATCCTCTATGCTTTCCCTCATTCGTGAGCCCTCATTGTGCATACCTAACATCATTTATATATACATATGACATGAAAGTAGATGAGAGATGGGGGAGAAAGCAAATGGAGTAAAGGAATAGCTGGGAGAAAGGAAGTTGGGGCGACAGTGAGGGCAGACAGGTACACAAGAGACATGAATGAAAATGTCTTTGGAAAGCACATCACTATGGACAATAATTGGTGAATAAAATATTTAAAATAATAAAGATTATGTGAGAACGTACCATTTACTATCTGGGGAACTTTAGATGATTTATTTTTGCTAAGCTTCATTTTTCAATTCTACAAGACAGGAATATATCATGTGTAGATCTGTCTACATATTCAGCCTACCTTACGGGTTGTTCTGAAAATTCAAAGTTGAAAATCACATAAAATGTTGCTTTATGTGAAAAACTCTATTTTAAATTACTCTCTTTATAAGAGGTCTTCTATGATATTTCATTTGCATTTTAATAAATAAAACTTGCCTGAAGATCAGAGAGTAAAACAGCAGCCTTAGTCAGCCTTACAGACCAGGCAGTGGTGACACACACCTTTAATCCCAGTAGCAACACTAGTTTGCCATAAAAACGAGGCGGTAGGAGTGCACACCTTTAATCCCACACTAGAGGGGACTATAAAATGGAAGGAGACAGCTCTCACACACAGTCTCATTCTGAGATTCCTGGAGGTAGGATCACCAGTTCACACTGAGTTAGAAGTAAAGCCAGTGGCTCTTTTGCTTTTCTGACCTTCAGTTTGAACAATTCCTGTCTCTGGATTTTTATTAGTCGTGCTACAGTTTGAGTTGGTGATCTTCACATGGATAGTGTGGAAGAGGTAACTAAGAAACTGCTGAGGCTTATGACCTGTAGTGGCATTTCAATTGTATTTTAATAAATAAAGAGATGGCCTGAAGATCTGACAGTGAAACAGTCCCACTGGTCAGCCTTACAGACCAGATTATGGTAACACACACCTTTAATCCCAGAAGCCACACTAGTTGCCATAGAAACTGGGCAGTGCACGCCTTTAATCCCAGCCCTAGTAAGGAGTATAAAATGGGAGGAAACAGTTCTCAACACACAGTCTTATTCTGAGATTCCTAGAGGCAGGATCACCATTTCAGATTGGGCCAGTGGCTGACTGTTTTGCTTTTCGGATCTTCAGGTTGGACCCCAATTTCTTTTTCTGAGTTTTTATTAATCGTGCCTCAATGACCCATTTGAAAATTCCTCTCTATTGAAACTAGCTGTGGAACTGCTTCAGGTGAATGACAATGAACAGATAATTCTTCTAACACTCTTTGTCCTGAGCCTCATCTGCTAGGCAACTTTTGGAGTACTATCTGACATTTTAGTAGTTTTATCTGTTGAAAAAGAATGTGCTAGTTCAATCAACACAGATGTAACTGATTTACTTGGCATTTGTATTTCAGTTTCAGAAAAAAGAAAAGAAAGGAAGGATAGACAAAGATTGATGACTATTATGTGGATATTCAGAAATTCAGGATCTTTCCATATTACCTACCCTATAATCCTTAGGATCTGTCTTCCTCTCCATGCATCCTTCTCTCCCTTCACTCCCACACAAATACACATCTTACATCTGTCTTCTCATTTTATTACATCTTTCCCAGTTTCTTCTCTATCCAAATCCTACTTATCCTTCAAACACCCCAGAGCTCAAGCCTCCTCACTGTTCCAGAAAACCTGGTTCTCACAGCTCACAAACCTGGCCCCATCCATTTATACTGCTCTGCTTATGTTACCACAACACGAGACTTTCCTCCACTGACTGTGAAACCCTGGACACTAGGTAAACTATGGATAATGGAATAAAAAGCACTTGGGATCAAGTTCTGACAAATGAATCTGGCAATGTCCAAGCAGGTTTATCCTGCTTGTTTTGGCAGTCAGGAGGTGTGGGCTTTCTGGTTGGCTGCCACACAACAAACAGGCTAACTACTGCCAGGCAGAATTCTGAGCACTTGATAATGAATTAGGTCATAAAAACCAAAGACCAGACTAAGAGATAGATATTATCATGTCGCCCATGTTCCATGTGAGACAGCAGAGCTCAAGTGATTGATGATATTGCTGAGTTCTCAAGGGGCACAGCTAGAATCAAACCTTATGTTCCTTGTCTCCTGCTCATTAAAGCATCTTTATATTAACGATGTATGTCTCACAAGAAATGTAACCAAATAGGTAAACGTTGTAACATTTCTCTCTAGATTTGAAAGTTTAGAGTAGGAAATAAGAGCCTACAAAAGATATGCCTGAATAGAGACAGATACATACTGACCTGTCTATTGTGGAGGCATGCTATAGTGACAATATTTGGCATCACGTAGGTCTCGAGCCAGAGTGGAACTGCTATGACAATGGAGGAGAGACTGGACATCACCACCTAGCCACCTTCTCTAGTCTTGCCCCAAAGAACAAGCAACCTTGCTTCTAACAATATAGGGGTCAGATAAGTAAAGAATATTTACTTACAGTCTTGGCTGGGCTGACCTGTCTGACCCTTAGAGATGGAAGCAAAGTAGAGACAGAGGAGTACTGTATAACTTAGTGTTAATAGGGTTCATTTTAATACTTGTGCTTACTGTTTCTTCCTCTTTTATACACATGGCAGTGAAGAGAAAAACAAAAATGACAGATCTTTTTTTCTCCTTGTAATTTAGAGATAACAACAGCAATTCCTTTACATTGTACTGGGAGGTCTAAATAAGATTGTTGTCAAGCATGTACCAATTTCAGTGCAGGGTGATGCACTGCTCATCCTTACATCCCACCTGTATGAGTACAGGGCATTACATGCCAGCTCTAAATCCAGGGTGCTGATAGATGATAATAAGGTAAATCTTTCCACAGGCAAATTTCTAACTTTGAGTCTTAGCCGTTCCTCTGGGCAAAGCCATCACCAATGAGCTACAGATCACACTACTGATTTGGTATTGTCTGAGCTTTCACTAGAGGAGGAAGTCTTACCATGGCCCAGCACATACAAGATGAAACTTTCAGAGAACCTTGCTTACCTTCCTATAAAGAACAACTGCTTATCATTCTATTTTAAAGACATTAGACTGATTCAGTGACCTACCAACTAGTGGAGCCACAATCTATGAGCTAAAAAGCACTGACTCATTGTGCTTTAGTAATATATTCATATATTGATTTATTGCTCTTTTTAAAGCTGGAACACTCTAAGGAAAGACAGTGTTATACTAGTCTTGTAATTATCCTAATTCCACATGCTCCAGAAAGGGAAACACTTCAGGTACGACTAGCAGTGCAGAGACACTGTCACAGGATGACTGTGAGCTCAGCCTGAGTTACAAGGGTTGACTGCTTCCCCCAAACAAAGAAGCGAGGAAGCAATGGTGAGTGCTCTATAAAATCCAAACCACCCAGCTTTTTTCTTTCTTCTCTTTTTTCTTCTCTAAAATATAGTTAAATCCAACATGTGAGTGTAATAAAATCGTCATAGTAAATTACTTCTTTTAATTTTTTTCAGATAGCAAGCATTTGTTTTTCATATGCTGTTCACAGTGAGCAAAGTCATTTAAATGAAATGTCGACTTTAAATATGGTCCAAAATGGGAGCTGGGAGAACTCACCATAAGTACATTCCTCATTTAGTAATTGCCAAGCTTCTGCCAAGAGCAGCCATTACTGGTTTGAGGTCACCCATTATAACTGCTCTGAATGTGATAATTTGCTATTCTCTTTACAATGATGTTTTAAGCTTTTAAGCCCAAACATGCTCAAATTTTAAAAGGGAATAAAGGTAATCAGCTTCAAACACATTTGCTGTAGTCCATACATAGATATTTCATGTATCCATATATTAAATGTAATTTTTTTTACATCCTTCAAAGCAGCCATGAAATGGAATTTAATAAAGGGCCACATTAGAAGACTAGAGTCAGACCATGCCATTTTGACCACCTTGGAAAGACTTTTTTTTTAATCAACAAAATAGTATTTCCTGTTTCTTCTCTTGATACCATGCTTTGTGCTTCTTTTTTTTACATATAAATCCAAACCAGTCATTCTCTTTTTACAAATTCCCAACTGTTTTGCTCCCCTAAAATGAGTTAAATTAGGTAAAGTGAGACCGAGTAGAAAAATAAGTAAGACCTAAGGGATTATTTATTAATATTTATTAATAGTAATTTTCTTTTTTTGAAGCACAAAGGTGATTTCAAAGTGTTTCCCAGCAGAGGTTAATACCTGCCAAGATGGCATCTTAAGATGGCACCTCGGGAGCTTGGCCTCTGAGAGCGTCAGGCTTGCGTGTTCCCTTCACACTTGGATCTACATGTTTCATACAATTTCAAGTACATTCCATAGAAAGGCACTGAGGGAGCATGCTGGGGGACAGCTCTGTCAGCCAAGTGCTTGAAACACAAAATTGATGACCTGAGTTCAATCCCCACTACTCAGAAGTCAGGCACATGTAGCATGTACTAATAATTCTGGTACTGGGGAGGTAGACAGGTAGTTTCCTGGCCTGCCAGCCTAGCCAACCGAGCTCCAAGACAAGCAAGACTCTCAACATCCAACTAGATGGAGGAACCTGAGAAATAAGACCCAAGGTCCATAAACACACACACACACACAAAGGGTGTTGTCTCACATATGCTCCAGTGAGCTCCTGATACATACAGTCTATGGAAAGGTAGTTGTGACTTATATGACCTCCTGTCTCTGCAGCCACTAGAGACCTACGCATTTTCTTAAGCGGCAATCCTAATGCATAAGGAAATACGCTCACGGTCTTGCCCTTTATTCGGTCTGCTACTGATCTACATGAACTCATTTATGATCACAGTGAAATGCTTACATAGTCACCATACACTATATGTTAAGATGAACACATTTCCCATAAAGAGTTATAAGAGATTACTAATTTTAGCATACATGTGTGTGTGTGTATGTGTGTGTGCGCGCATTCTTGATGGGAAATAAAGCAATAGAAAGGACGAAAACGCTAGGTCATATGACTTTATACATTAAGAGAACTGGACAAGAATATTAAAAGAACCACCTGTGAGCAATAAGAATACTAATGTGATTTTAGTATTCTAGAGGTTTTTCTAGAAGAACTGTTTAATACATTTAATAAGAAAATATTAAGGTAAATATTAGCATTGTATTCAGTGCAGCAGCCGTGCCTTTGAGCGTAAGGTCTTCTAAGACAGAAAATGCCACAGAGAACCCTTGGGAGATGGCATACAGAATGAGAAAGAAGGAAGCAACGAGAGAAGAAAATGGCACATGAGGGAAATTTTCTGATACTGGGATAAAATGAGTTCGAGTAGCTAAAGAGATGGCTCAGCAGTTAAGAGCAGGCACTGCTCTTGCTGAGGGCCCGAGTTTGGTTCCCAACACTTATGCCAGGAGGCTCACAGCTGCTTTTCAGTCCAGACCCAGGAGATTCTCACCCTCTTCTGATTTTTGCAGACACCTGCATTCACATGCACATTACCCCCCCAGACATATACACATAACGAAAAATAATAAAAAATAAATTCGAACAAACTGAATTTGGAAACAAAGAGCTCTGATTTAAAAACCTAGACAGTAACGCCTAGAAACCCACTGGTCAGCTGAGGCAGAGATCCTTCCAGAGCAAAGGACTAAAGGGTGGATGTGATAACTGACATATCCGAGAGCAAGAGATTAGGCTAAGGAAACGGCCAAGATAGAGACTGCAAAGGTGGCTAGGATTTCTGACAGCCCAGAAATTAGATTCAGAAGTATCAGACTCTCTGTTCTGCCTGAGAAACAGATAGAAGGTACCTTGGGGGAGAGAATGGGCTCCACTTCTATCCAAGTAAAATGTTTGATGCACAGCATATATAAAATTCCTTGTAGTTATACTGGAATTTGGCTAACTATTGTATGAAACTTATTTTTGTAAACCTGAAATTGAGTCTGGCTTGAATAAACCACTAAATCTATACCTTATGTCGTATTTTAGAGAACTCTAGGGCAAAAGAAAAAATTCAAACCACACTAGAAATATTGTTGGCAGAGGCAGTAGGACATACTGACTGCAATCTTTCCATTATATACAACAGTTCCCTTGCTTTAAAGTAATGCTCCATTTAAATAAAACTATCAAAATGGACTACAGACTCATCTGGAGAAGATTTAAAAGCCCACTGGCCTAAGACGCTTTCAGCAGAGACCCCTGTATAACATTCACACTAGCCTCTCTGTCCATAACTGCAGGGTAAAGAGTCCAATACTACAAGATAGCCTCTCTGTCTGTAACTGAAGGGTAAGGAGTCCATTACTACAAGGTAGCTCCTCTGACCTTAACTGCAGGGTAAGGAGTCCATTACTACCAGGTAGCCCCTCTGTCCATAACTGCAGGGTAAGGAGTCCATTACTACAAGGTAACACATCTCTGAAGCCCAACCTGAAGGAAGCCAGACTTGATTGCTTTGCATGTCTTTGCTTTCAACACAAAGATTACTCGTGATTATCATTTTACGCATACGGAAAAATTTTATGTTTTGCTTTGTCAAAGCTTTTAAGATACTATGAGATATTTTATACGTTGCAGAGTAACAAGGATTAAATAACAGAAATACTCTCTTATGCTTGTAAATATTATTAAATTTTTATTTAAAAAATAGAGATATTTCAAAATTATAAAATAGACAGCTATAGGCATTTGTGATAGTCCCATAGATTAAATGGTAATTAGTAATTAAGGGATAATACCTAATATACAGACAACTCAGATGTGTACTAGTAATGTGTACTAGGGACTAGTAATACTCTCTACAAAAAAAAGAAGAAAGAAAGAAATAGGTTAGAAAGTTCCAAAACAAACTTAAAGCACCTACTTTAGGCAGAAAACCCAGCTTTTTCTTGAATTGTGCTTAAATAACACGGCACATTCCAATCATCGCTACCAGCCTGTTACATACTACTCTGGATTATTATCCATCATATGATTAGATTTCATGCGCTTCTGAAGACAACTCCTGATTGACAGCTAGGTGATATCAAGACCAGAGAAGGGCCCAGTCTCTTGATTTTTTACCCCAGGAATCACTGAATACACAGATGATCACCCTGGAATATGTGCCCTATCTTTGTCAATATTGAGAGGAAGACATTTAATTAATAGAGTAACTCTGTACTAAATGGTTGCCTAGACAAAAAACAAATCACACTTGTTCACCCAATGGCATTCAGTCATGGAGAATTACAGTGTTTACTTAACATGCTGATGCTCAACATAATGTTACAATTAAAAGACAGCTTTTCAGAAGTCTGCAAGTCAACCAACGGCTGCATGTACATTGTTCCTAATGAAGAGACAACTACTATAAGTAGGTCATTAATAGTAACACTGTGCAATTTAAAGTGCGATGACTAACAACACATTTAAAAATGGAAGACAATTTATTATTATAATTTCAAACCTAGTTCAGAGACAGAGACTGATGTTTAAGGTTTTATTTTTAAAAAAAATAAAACAGTATAAATTGTATTTCAACTACCCTTTCTCCAGATACAGTTTTGAGCTTAAACGTCTATGAGATCAGTGGGTAGGAGATCAAAGAACATTTTTAAAACCTTCACTCTACTACCCACAAGGGTGTGGGAGTAATATGTCAGAGGGACTAAAATGTATGTGACAGAGCCTTAGAGATTCCCCAGCTCCACAAGAGCAGGGTGTTCCTGAGCAGCAACCTCATCCTGCCTCTGCTTGGTCTGCACCGCAGGAGTGATACATATAATAAGTGCATCAGAACCTAGACGTGCATGTGCTCTTGTACGTCCTCTTTCCAGCCAAATCAAAGCAACTCTAATCACAGCCGATACTCAGAAATTTCTCTTAGCTGGATGGTCTGTGAAGGTTTCTTATTAATTGCTAGGAATAAACTTGGCTTTTTAAACAATGGATAAATATAAGTTCTCTCTCTCTTTCTCTCTTTCTCTCTCTCTCTCTCTCTCTCTCTCTCTCTCTCCCTCCCTCCCTCCCTCCCTACTTACCTAAATTTAATCCACAAAAATAGAGGTCAATCTCATTTTCAAAGGTGTCAAGTCAGGGGAGAGGAGGAAGCCGTTTTAGACAAGTGAATAAAAAAGACAAAGCGGCCTATCTCAGCTCCTGGTGCAGTCTTGCACTGCCTCTGACCAGTCACTTTATCTTTTAAGGAACAGCCACAACGGTGCTGAACCCACTCAGCCATATTCACTGTCATTCTCCACGAAAACCTACTTCCAAGATCCTGCTGCCATCTAGTCCTTATGGGCACCTTTCCACTGTCTGCGTTATGCATATCATCTGCCTGTAAAGCCCATCCAAGTTCTACCACTCTCTTGGGATTTTCTTGCCTAGAACACATTTACCAAATGCTCAGGATCTGAGGAGTGTTTATTGTACAAGTTCATAATAGCTACCAATCACAGAGGAAACTAATCATAGAATGTCCATGTCGTTGCTATTTGCTTCATACATATTACCAGTACTGTTTTTCCATTTCAAAAAAAGATTGAGGGCATTCACCCAAACTCATACTTTCAAAATATTTGCTGTCAAAGTAATATGCAAAAGACAAATAGGAACTTCTTGGGAAAATATACAGCAGTGAATTAACACAGTGGCACTCATACATCTCAAGAGTGACCTATAATATTTCTATCTTGGCTACTCATCAGTCCAGAAGCAAGAGAAAGATACATGCCTATACATGGCATGAGTGCTACACCCCTCTGAATGGACCAGATATAATATGGATATTGCCACTGTTCATATTCATCCTCATATAAAGCTAAGTGCCATAAGTAATACTTAGGCATAACTGTCATGAAGATTCACCAAATGCCTTTGTACATATATGGATGTAATCTTTCCTACATTTTTGGATTTCATTATCTAGTGCACTTTCTCATTTCACAGCAAGTATTTAAAAGATCCTCAGTAGCTATTTTAGTGTAATCTAAATTAGTTACATAGGCATTTCTCTACTGAAAATTGATTAAATGATCTGTGCCAAGCAGCACTGCAATGCACACCGACACAGGTGGGACACAGTTCTTCTGTTTTGAGAAGAACAAAATGCTGCCCTCTGTTCAATGCCATCTCTTCTATAGATGCAATATAGTGACCACTCTAGAGTTCCGGGAGCATTATATTGTTGAGAGAATAATGAAAAATTTAAGTATAACTATAGCAAATATAGGAACCCTTTATAATCACATGAAATCTGGTCCCATAAAAACACACTGATATAGTTTAAGAACATGGTTTTGCTTCTGCCTTGATTATCTAGATAGAAGACTTTATTCCCACACAGAAACACACATATACACCCTCACACGAGAACCATTTTATTGATTTCAAACCTTCTCTCATGTTTCCTGAGGCAGCAGATACTTTGATGGGCTAGTTTTGCATCTGTTCTGGAAAGAACACATATGGAGGCTTCCTTTATAAATATGAGACCTGTAAACTTACACAGAAATACCATACTTAAAATAATAGAGGCAGAAAGATTATAAATACAGAATAGAAAAAAAAACTATGAAACTAATGTTTGGGTATTATAAATGCAGTGGAGGGTAGCAGAGTGGTATGTGGTGGAGAATCTATCAGGAGAATAAATGTAAAGTTATGTTTGTTGCCAAGCCTAGAAACAGAAGGGAAATCAAGCCAAAGCATGGTGGGTAAATCTACAAATCAAACAACATATTTATGTTTAGTTGGGAGTTAATTCACACAAGAAAGTGTTAATGTGAAAACTAAATATTGCTGAGCAAAACGAGCCTATAAAATGAACTTAGGACTGGAGGAACGAATAAACAGATCCATGAATAAAACAGGAATAGTGAGAAAACCGACTTAACTAATTATTCACAAAGACAAAAAAAAAAAGCCCTCAAAACCCACCAGAACTACTGAGATGTTACCAGTTCAGGAAAAAAGAGAAAAAAAAATTCAACCCTAGCACATAACATGCCTGTAATCTTAACACTGTTAATTGAAACGGGAAGATTATAAATTCAAAGCCAGTTTAGACTGCATAATGAGTTCAAGGCTAGTGTAAGCTTCACAGAAAAATGAGAAAGTCAGGATGGAGGGCAAGGGAAGGAGGAAGGAAGGAAGGGAGGATTGATGGAAAAAAAAGGTGGAGTACAGGAAAGTGAACTGGATTCTCCTATGTGGAATGGCATTGGACAAATGTAATTTACTAATTCTTTTCTTCCAAATTAACCTGTTCAGTGCTGAGTGTAATAGTGGTACTCTATGTACTAGTTCCAGGGCACAGTATAACCTCTTGTAATCCATGATTACAATTTGATAACACAGGTATTTAATCCCTGCACTCTGGAGGCAGAGGCCAGAGCATCTCTGTGAGTCAAGGCCAGCCTGGTCTACAGAGGGAGTTCCATGACAGCCAGGGCTGGTACACTGAGAAATTGTGTCTCTAAAACAAAACAAAACAACAGCAAAAACAAAACACACACACACACACACACACACACATCAAGCCCAACCAATGCAATATTGCTGCCCACCCTGTCATATCTAACTTACTGCAGTCCCCAGGAATTCTTCTCTTTCCTAGAGAGTTTAGAAATCAGCTTCTTTTGTGGTCAGCTTTGAGAATAAAAGTTGTAAACAGAAAAGAGAAAGGAGTATAAAGGAGATGGATGTAGGATTATAGCCTGAAAGAAATTACTATTATGGGTTTCCTTGGTTGGAGTGAGGGAAAGAAAAAAAAAACCCTCATTCTGGAAAATGGGATAATTTCTGCTTCCTAGAATTGCTGGAGGTAATAAGCATAGGATTATTTACCACGTTTCTCCTTCATTATGATCTATTTCTCTCACTTTTGAGGGTGTGGGGCATTTAGAGTGTATAATCCTTTATTTTTTGCCCCAGAGTACAAGATAGCCAGGGAGAAGATGTAGGAGGAAAAACAACCCACTGAGAGGAAGTGAACATTAATTATGTAAGACAGAATGAATAACACCGCCCAGGTGGGTCCATCACAAAGAAAATCTAATACTGAAACACCGAACGGCTCCCTAGGAAACAAGTTATGAAAGTGTTGGGGGTGGGGAGCGGAATCAGTGGCACCAATACCAGTGATGCAAAGAGAAAAGGAAGAAATGCCCAGCAGCAGCCAGGCAATGTGATATGAAACCATGGCTTCATGTCCCGCCCACTTCCGCACCCACTGAGAATGCTGTTCCTGGGACTGAAAAAAAAAAAAAAACAGCTCGAGGATCAATGCCAACCCATGCTTATCTCAAAGCCGAAACACAACCACACAGCTCATGGCCATTCCAGACAGGTAGACAACAACAAGGACAGAAAAGCCAGGGCTATGCAGAGTCCCTAAACATCCACCACTTCCCAGAGCACAGGAAGGCACCCTCTGCCAAATCTGCTTAAAATCCTATGAATTGCTGGCTCCGTTCCTTTCAGGCATTTGTTGGAGACCAGCCTACGCTGACATGGATGGGCTAGTGAGATACTGCCAAGTAATAAACAAGCCGACATTCAGTTATCGAACTTGCATAAAACAAATAACAACAGCTTAGCATTTGAAGCCTAAGAAACGCCTAGTTTTTAACTTCCTCATATAGACAAGAACTACAACTGATTAAAAGATCCACTAAAATTCTTTGACTTTCTTTTGTCTCAGTTTTGGTATTTACTATCGTATAACTAACTACTATCCTTACAACAGTCTATCAAGATATAGATACAATATTTGAAATAAATATTACCTAGACCTAGGCCCAAACCTCTGCTCATTCTCATGTCTTCAATACACAAGTCAAAAGATTCCCAAATACTGTTAGACCGTCGCCTTTTGTCACAAAGGTTTGATGCTGGAACCTAAAGAGCACCACAGCAGAGGCCTCATCTGTTCTGTTGCACCATTCTGCCCTGAAAACCAGCATAATGAGCGTCCATCAAAGGAAACCAAAGTCTTACACTCATCTTGTGGGACTATGTTCAAACCAAGTAAATAAAACACCACTGTCTCTATGTTTCTTGAAATGTCATCATCTTGTGGGCTCTACCAAGTTATAGTCCTAAATAGCCTACGATCACCTATCTACTGTTTAAATAAGATATGCTACAGAGTGCCGGAGGGCTAAGATGGCACAGTGGTCAAACAGCTGCCCAGGAAGCTGATGACGACTGCAGTTCAGCTGTATAAGCTTTTGGTAATCTCTGCATGAGTCTATCAAGAGATGGGAGGCAGAGATGGAGACCTGTTAGACAGAGGAGGCTACTAGGCTGTATGCAGCATCTTTGGATGTCCTCTGACCTCTGCATATGTGTCCATGACACATTTGTATCTGTGTGCATATGTGTGTGAGTAAGAGAGCATGTGCGCGTGCGCACACACACACACACACAATGAAGAGGCAGAAGGAAGGAAGGGGATATGGGAACTGGTCAGGAGAGAGAGAAGAGCGTGAAAGAGAGGGAGGAAGGAATATGTACACATTTCATAATTTTTTGTCTTATTTGGCTTTCTCCCTCTCCCACCAACATATGCCAAGCTGGCTCTCATCACCCCTATTTTGACAGTCTTACCTAGCCGGCCTTTTACTTTTACTGTCTACATACTTAGTTCCGGCTAAGAGTCCGTTCTGACTGTGAGTGCTTTGTCCTTCTGAATGTCCGGCCTCATCCCACAGTAAAATTACACTCCTAAGGGAACTGTTAGAGCTGACTCTGCGGTGCATCCCACCCATGAATCTGGCCTCCCATTGCCCTTCCACCCACCAATCTAATTTCCATATTTATATTTAGCTCATTTTATCCAACTCTATCCATTATAAGATAAATTCTATGAGGACAGGGATTTTATTATGTTCCATCTTCAGCACCTACAAAGATACCAGGAATGAAGCATTCATTTTTGTATGAACAAGCAATCCTAAGTAAACAAGAAAACTACAAGGAAGTTAGAATAGGGTTTGGTAAATATGAAGGCACTTACCATTCAATATTAAAGGTTCAGAGTGTGAGCCCACTCACACTAATTACTTCTTGGATTTTTCTATGGCATTTCTGAACCATACATTTTAGCACTTACTCATTCCACAAATGCAAAAAATAGCAGGAGCATTATGTGTGCCAAGATCTGCATTAGCCACCAGTGATACACAAATGCACTCCCTGCCTCATTCTAAACTACTTCAAGATGCAGAGAGCTATGTCTGGACTCCATGCGGTACTTTGAGAGCATTAAAGAAGTGGACAGAAAAATAAAAGGGGATAGAAAAAAAAGATGCATATTTCTAAGCAAGTTTTAGATGTTCACAGCAGTTTTGAGCAACTGTACATTAAGAGCTACTATCATATACAGTAACTCCAAATATGCCCTTTTTCTAAATGCCTTGTAGCTACTCTGGGCCATGAATGCAAGGTCACCATGATACGCTGTAAGTGCCATTCTCAGGGAAAGCACTCCACACTCCTGTGTCTACTCTACTAAACAGGAGAGGGAAATAAACACCAAACTTGAACCTTCCTGTTGAGGAAGTTAATAATTCCATTTTTTCTTAGGAATGCTACTTCAGTACATTAAACAATGTTTCAACTCAGTAACGCTTCGATTATTAATTGAATCTATTTTATCCTGCACAAAAATAGTAGAGTTCAAAAGCAAGCACCACAGAGTAAAAGCCTCCCCACTGGTAAACAAGGCCGTCACATGGATTTTTAGTGTCTGGTTTCTAAAAGCAAAGAATTCATTAGCTAAATTATTGTGTTCTCCTAGTTACAAATACTATGTGTTTCCCCAATGGAATATTTCTTTTATACCTAATATTATTATGGAAAAATCTATAGGGTTGTACATTCTACAACCACACAGCAAAAATGAAGGGTCATTTGGTAGATGAAGGAAGGTATCATGGCATCATCATCAACAAAGACATCAATGCTCATGGATTAAATAAATGTCTTTTTCTCCAGCTACTAAATTACAAGTACTTTCTAGTATAAACAAAACATTTAGCTTTGATCTCTGCTACTGCACAGAGTGTAAAGATCCTTTGTGTGCCAATACTTACATGACAATAATATTCTATATTTGAACACATACTATGATCTTTAACAAAGCTGAATCTTTCCACCTATGTGAAAGACATTTGATATCATTGCTACATGACTAATGTTTCACACATCCATCCAAGAAGCCCTTGCTGGACATCCTTCTGTGAGCCAGACACTATGCACACAGAGCAACCAGCAGTTCTGGCTTTTACTCATTAAAACACAAACAGCGGCTATCTGAACTGGTGTTATCAATCAACTACATTTCCAAACATTGAAACATGTCCCATGGAGACTAATGCCTTGGGTTGAATATTTAGCCATCAATCTTCAGAAACCTAAAATTCTGAAAACATACAGGAAATATATTTAAAATTTTAACAAATACATAAATAGCCTGAGTTCTATGGTTGTTAAAATAGTAACTGAAAAGCAACTCATATGTACCTAGGTAAAGATGAAAACATCTTTCCTCCCAAATACCATCATTCTCTGTTCACTTTAGAAAATCTGCCCTTGAAGAATAACCAACCACTATCTGACTGGAACTAAGGCCCACTCCACAAGACAGAACCCATGCCTAACCCGGCCCAGGTCAACAAGAACCTACGACTACACAGGCCATTGACCTAGAGGAAAACCCAATATGACTGTTCTGCTAAAGGAACATAAATGACATGCTGCTCTACTCATAGGTCAATGTCTTGTTCAGCCACCACCACAGAAGCTTTTTCCTGTAGCAGATGGGAACAGAGAGGGACCCACAACTCAACAATGTGCAGAGAGACTTTGGAACATTCATTCCTAAATGGGATGTCTTCAAATCCCTCCCCTCGAGGTTCAGGGAACTCTGTAGAAGAGAAAGTGGAAAGAGTGTAAGATAAGTAGGGGTGGAGGACACCAAGAGAACGAGGCATGTAGACACAACAGGACTAGCGCATGTGAATTCAGAGACATTGTGGCAGCATTCACTGTGCCTGCACAGGTTAAGCAATGTGGTCCCAGCGATGAGAGAAGTAGACACAAGCTCCTGTCTCTCACCCAGAACTGGCTGTAACCACTCACAAAGAAAGAATTAGTTTTCACCAATGGAATCTCCCTGGGGCTACAATCCACACTGAAGGACAAGTAGCAGACAGCCATCACAAAATGCACACAGTGGTGTTTGGGGACTTTTCTTGAGCTTGCAGATCCTATGCTTACATAGTACGGTCTGATTTTGTTTTAATGGGTTTTCATCACTTGTGAATGTGTGTCTGTATGTGTTTCTTCACACATTTTCTTCAGCTCTTTTTTGTTTGCTTGTTTGTTTTGTCCTATTCTGGTTTATCTTATTTTGGATTATTTTATTATTTGTTTTCTAATGAGAGGAAGAAAGGGCTGGATTTGGGAGGTAGGGAAGTGAGGCTCTATAAGGAGTTAGGGGAAAAGAAGCCACCATCAGATTATACTGTATGAAAAAAAAACTTCTCAATAAAAAAAAATCACATAGTGAGTACCATACAAGTATTATAAATTACAATATAGATGCTCCAAACACTGATCTAAAACAAAGTTTAATTTAGTCTTACTTAATGGGCCTGAGAGCCAGCCAGCATACACCAGTATTAAGAGCATGCACAGTAGATACTTCCTAAAAGCCAGAGTGGGTCTATCAGAGGGTCTTGATTGACAACAGCAGCCCAGTTTGAAGAGCAATGACATGGACCTACAGACAGTGAACACATCACTTCAGCAGATGCCAGCTCAGCGAATCACCACCCCTGGGTAGGGTGGGGGTATATAAGGCTTACCCCTTCCTGAAATAAACTGAGTCTGTTATTCCAACCTGTTCCCGATGCCTGCATCATTGGTTCAGCGCCTACATTCCCTTGCCCCCAAGGGACACCCGCAGGGACCCTGCTACACTTGTGTAAGTCAGATTTTGGGGGAAAAAATCTGGTGCCTAATAAAAAGAAAGAAGAGGAGGAGGAGGAGGTGATGATAATGACTTATCCCTGAAATACACCATCCCTTTTACTAACACCTCAGAACCATTCTCTTTCTAATACAGCAGACCATTCATTCCAACTACAGACTTAAGCTAATAGTCAGCCTTTGTCAATAATTACTGGAAGGTGAGGAACAGCCATCCGGTGTGTGTAAAAAGATCCCCTGCATCAATCTGAAAAGCAACTCTGATTCTCTGAACTCTTCTGTCTTATCAGATACTTTAGAGCAAACGTAATAAAAATACATTCTATTTTTCTTTTTTAAAATTGTTTATACTGAGTTATACATCTTTCTCCACTCCCTTTCCTTCCTCCCCTCTCCCTTCTACCCCTTTTAAATCAACTATTCTGGACAATTTGAAGACAAGAGTTGCAAGGCAGAAAGAAAAAAAACAATAAAAAAATCAATAAATCTTTAAGTGTAAAGACAGCGACAACAACATGAGAAAACCACTAGCCTGAGCTGCCAAAGGGAACTGCTTGTAGAAGCTGATGTAAGGACCTTAAAACAAGCATTCACGGTACTCAGGAAATTAAAAGTTGTACTTTTAGAATGTTCCAGATCCTTCCAGAAAGTTTAAAATAAAACTAAATAACTACCTTCTTAGTTGCCCTGGGAACACTTATAATTTGAACAGAGATATACATTGCAAACTCTCCCTGAAGTGTCTTAGCCTTTGCCTTAAAATTTTATTTTTACACATGCCCAATTTGTCCATTAAAAAAAATAGGATGTAAATTTACTCTTGGAGACGGAGAGGTGAGTGTAGATGTGACAGGAAGAACGCTTTATGAATCAGTCTTTTTATTTTCTTTCTTTCTTTTATTTTATTTTTGGTTTTTGGAGACATGGCTTCTCTGCATAGCCTTAACTCTCCTAGAACTCACTCTGTAGACCAGGCTGGCCTCAAACTCAGAGATCTGCCTGCCTCTGCGCCTAGATTGCTGGGATTAAAGGTGTGCACTCCCATTGCCCTGTGCCTGTGAATAAGTCTTTTTCTAATCAGTGTGTTGTGGAGACAGAAGAATCATTTTTCTCTCCCTCATACAACTACATGAAACAGGTGCTTCTGTGTCCTCAAGCGGGGTGCTCACCTTGAGGCATCACAGCCGACACGTCTGCTCTGAGTGGTGGAAAGCACCGCTCACCAGGGTCAGTCCCTATCTATCCACCAAAGACTCTCAGTTCTCAGAGAGCTCCACTAATTTGTGGGACCACAGCTCTTTATTTAGAAGGCAGTTTAATGCTATGTCCATTTAGCAAAGCAGCAGCAGTAGGCTTAATCTAGATCCCATGAGCTACCCTGTCATAAGTTTTGTTAGTCAGATTTACAGTGCCAGGTACGAGCTTCCTCCTGGAAGCAGAGGAAAATGGTGGAAAACTCCATAAAACTCACACCATACTCATTACTGGACAAAGCAGAGAACAAGTATCTTTAGAGTGTGCAGCCATAAAGAATAGATTACACCCCCTCCCCAGAACGCTCACATAGCAGAGAGACTTCGGAACATGACAAGACCTTTGCACTCAGGAATTCATGTTAGCTGTAGCTGTGGTTGTCTGTTACAATCAAACCAATCAATATTCCAGGATGGAGTGGGAGGGCCTCCCAAGCCCCCACTCCTACCTAAGGAGCTACTGATAGCTGATAGCTGCTATGGGAAGAAGAGTCAGTTTTCCTTAGGAGTGGGATTGGTCCCTGTTAGGCTGATTATCAAGTGGATGGCCCCACACATATGCTTATGAAAAACACTAAAGGGACTGACTCAGTAGGTTCTAAAAAGAAAAAATAAAAAGGTTAAATAGGAGCTGAAGTACATGGGGTTGGTAGCTCTGTAAAGTGTTGTAGTGGGTTAGAAAAAAAGAGTGGGGGTGAATATGATAAAAACAGTACTACAGGTATGGATGACTTTCTCAAAGAACAATTAAATAGTCTTTAAAATTAAGTGAAAAAAAAAGAGTATCACTAACTACAAAACAACTACCCAAAAAATACTAAGCAAATCTGTAGTACAATGAGCACAATACCCACCAGTTGGCAGACTGCACAGCAACACAGAATGGAATGAGTTGTGAAGGCAGTAAACAAATATGATAAGAGATAGAATGGTTTACAGTATATAAATCCTGTTACAACAAGGCACTACAATCTCTGCAATGAGCCTCCCTAATGTCGGTGGCTTAAAACACTGAAAAGTTTACTTGTTCTGTGCATCTATAGTTGTGGGCAGAACTCAATAGAATCAAGACACCCAGTTTTATACCTAGGTGTAGTACAATCTGCAAGCTAGAACATCCTGGTGCCCCTACATATGGTTCTCTCTCCAACAGTGTGTGTAGCGAGCTGCGTGGTGTCACACCTGATGGAGATGTATAATCAACTCCTGAAATGGTTAAGGCCTGACGTATGCTATGATCATGCAATGATTATCAACTGCGTGAACCTATGGGCAGTGCCCACCTGGCAGTTCGGGGTTGGCAGCCCATGCCTACTTAAGGGCTGGGAGAGGTTTTGCCCGGAGAGGTTTGCAGAGAGGAGAGAGGAGAGAGGAGAAAGGAGAGAGGAAAAACCAGAGAGAAGAGAGAGAGGTCAAAAAGAGAGAGGTTTGCAGGGAGAGAGGAAAGAGAGAGGGAAAGAGTAAGACAGAATTGTAAAAGGTCCTGGAATAAACTGCAGTGAGAAGAGCTCCGGTGGTCATGTCTTCCTTGCTGGTCGAGGGTGAACGCGACAAGTGTGCTTATCCTGGTGCCCCTACATATGATTCTTTCTCCAGCAGTGTGGCTCAGAGCTCATTCCATTCTTGGTGATGCCTTCTGAAGATCTACGATCACTGCACAGTCACTTCTCTTCCATTCTATCACACAAAGGATTTCAGAGATCAAGGGCAGGAGAAAGATCGCTCCCCTATGATGAGTGTGTACAGAACAATAAAGACAATTGTATCTCCATATAAAAAATTCACAACTCACACAAAAGGAAACCGGAATAATATATAAAAGAAATGAAAAGGAAAAATAGTAAAGACATAAAGCATGGAGGGTCAAGTGTCATTCCTTGATAATATAATCACATCTCATGTCCACAGAAAATAAAAATGAAGGTATTTGACAATCAGGTGCACCCAGGATCGCAATATCTAATCAGGATTCTTATAGTGGATGAGGAGAATAAGTGAAGAGGACTAACAGCCATCACTGGCTCTCCTACCATTTCTAAGCACACAGTAAAAATATTCTAAGAATTCATTCCCAAGTAAATTTGTAGGGGAAAATGCAAACTTCTTAAAGTTGCAAAGCTCTGGTTTTTAGTATTTTTTAAGAGGTCAATGTTTCTATCATAACTTTTTAGAATAAATACATATTAGACTCGGAACATCAACAGTTGAAAAATAAAACAGATGAATGGTATATTACTTCAAATCCTAGACAGGCATTTTCCTCTCTCCTGCACCAAGGTACAGTGGTGTCTACTCAGTCTCCAAATCCCTATGCTCTGGAAAGAGAAAATAGTGGCATTACTCATGCTTGACTTTTGCCAAAGAATGGTTAACAGATGGATGCAATCTGTGGACGTGTGATGAGATGATTCTAAGCTCCTACGAAATCAACTTTGTTGAGCCTGAACAACAAAACTTTCTCTGGAAAAGGCGCAGCCTAGCCCACAAAATGTAGGTGACTGCCCCTTGTCACAGTGTCTTCCACATAGTTCTTGTTTGTTGCTTTCCCCCACTGTCTAACATAGTCAAAAAGGTAGTCCTCATTTATCCTCCCTTCATCTGTAGTACCTCTGTATCTCAGCAGGACTTCTAACACAGTGGACAGGCTTTAGAGTCTGCAAGTCATTTAGGACAAAACAAGGAGCTCCAAGTCCAATAACGGAGAATGGGAGACAAAAAGAAAAAGATTTCTAACAAAGCAAGAGGCCAAAGAGAAACTGCACAGGATCCAAAACCAAAAATGATAGGAAAAGGAACTGGGAAATACCCCCACCCCAACCACACCACATGCACGCATGCATGCACAGCATTTTGGTCTGCCTTTAAATCCAGATCCCTAAGGTTCAAGTTAACTTTCAACATACCTATGGGTATGAGGGTAGGTAACGTATGAAAGTTCTGGAAAAAATTACTGTTGTTTAATTTTTCTACTGGCAAAAGTAAAAAGAGCACTCACTAACCCTGAAGGCATAGAATCTAGAGTGAATATTAGTTCTGATCTATGTAGCCCTTGATAAATTACCGAGTCTTTTAAAGTTGAATATTTTCTCTATAAAAATATGGATAATTTATTTTTGAACACTTGTATTAATAAACCATATATGATTTTAATAGTTATGCACATTAAGATCGCAAGTGTACTTTTCATCACAGAAAATGCACATTTCTATAGTCAGAAGGTAGTGCTTTGGGGTCATATTTCACATGGACTGACAAGACAATCTTAGGAAAATTTGTCTTTTCTAAGATATTAAGCATCATTCATTTATTCAGCAAACCTACTTTGAGTACATCGGGAGTAGTAACAGTTAACACAATGAACTGATCAGTCCCTCATCTCATGGAGCTTACTATGCCATGGGAGAACATAAAAAGAGCAATTGCATAGTTTCTGGTGGCAGCTTATAAAAATGAGGTGATTGAGTTAGAATGCCTTCAAAGTTCTCTCTAGATTTTAGTCTCTGCCTGTGGTTATAAATGTCAACAAAAAAGAGGCTCATGATTTCTCATTCTGATGCTTTTGAGGGTGCTAAATCATTCTAAAATTGAAATCAAAAGCTTCCAAAACTAGCAACAAAGCTACAAAGGCTTTCAATATCACAAAGCAAAAGTCCTCACCAAAGAGGAAAACTTAAAATTTACTGTTAAAGGGAAAGCTGTGCTGTTAAAGGGAAAATTGCCCTCCCAGAAGCTGTGCTCTCTTCTCCAGAATCCAGTCATTTAGAAGGTGATGCAGATGCAGCACAGGACCACACAAACTCAGCATACAGTCAGAAATGATAGCTGAGATGCTCACAGGACATATTCAGAATCATACACCACGCTGATGAATGATCACAATGGAACACTAGCAGAGATAATGTGAACAGAAGCATCTGATTCTTAGCCTTTCTACATCAGTCCTACAAACACCAGAAGCTAAGGCAATGACACAGAGGTTCTACAACCCGCTTCCCCACAGTTCTGCTTCTGCTGGTAACTTTAACTGTGTAAGCCTTCCTCAAAGGGTCTGAGCTTTCAGAATGAATAAGAGAGACTGAGAAATACAGACATGAAGAGATGTAATCAAGACACATCTCTCAGGCAGCTCTGTGGTACATGACAATAAGTGGATACCAAGAAAATTTCTTTAAAGGGTTTGTCCCGTGATGGATAGCCAGAAAAATCATATTTGGGTCAATCAAGAAACATTCATCTAAATAATGAAAATATGATTTAGAAATTCATTTGGTAAATTTAACAAAGCTTATTTAACAAAATCCATTTAAAATATAATCTAAATAACAGATGATTTATAATTAACATCAATTGTATGATGGAAAACAGCTTTAGAAATTTGTTAAGATGGAAATCAAGTCTAACAATATTAAGACTACTGAAAAGATAAACTACATACTCTTTTTAACTTTCAGGTCTCTCCAGCTCCTGTAGACCTACTTAAATCATAGGTTTCAGGGAGATAAAGCTTTTAAAACCCTGTGAAATTCTATAAGGTTCAATTCATATTCTTTTTAAAAGTTTTAAGATCTATAATCTAAATTTCTCTATTATTGATTTTTAACTTAGAATAAAAATAATAAAATTAACAAAAATTAGTTTTATGTGAAAATTCAGGCAATATTATTTGTATTTAGGATATGATAAATGAAAACATTTTAGCTCCATTTCTTTAGGAACAGATATGAGAAACCAATAGTTTTAACTATATGTTGCTAAATTTATTGGTATAAACAAAACCTTATTAATGTACTCACAAACCTAAGAATTTAGGGCAGACAAAGAACTTAGAAATCAATACTCCTATTTTATACATGAGAAAATCTCTATGAAAATATTAAATGGCACCGGGCTCTGTAACAAAACGCTCCTTGTGGTACCTAATCTTTGCCAACTTGAGGAGATTTGCAATCACACAGGAGACTCTCCTATGGACATGCGTATAGGGGCATTTCCAGAGAGACTTGGCAGAGGTGGGAAGAGTGGCCCTGAATGAGACCCATCCCACGTCATAGGCTGGGGTCCTGGGTTGAATGGCAAAGTAAAGGTAAGCAGAGCACTAGAGTTACTTGGGCTTTCTGACAGCGGACACAACTGGAGCACCTGCCTAGTGCTCCTGCTGTCAGGACCACAAACCTGGCCGTCTGTCACATATGTGTCACTGCTACAGGGACCTAGTGCACCCTGTATCACCAGCCAATACCCTACCCTAGCCAGTCATAACTCAGAGACGCCTGCTCTGCTCCTTTTTGTTTTCTTTTAAATCTAAATACTTGAAGGTTAAATAATATAAATCAAACATGTTAAGATATTTTAAGGTTATGCTACTTGGTAAAAATGGAAGAATAATGAGAATGGCACTACTTACTGAATGTGTTTATCAGCAGATTAAGTGGACCCCTGTTGACAATATCTGAAAAATGGACACGCATCAAACTCTGTGGCTCCCTCCTCTATTATTAAAGGGCTCTGCCCATCTCCTGTGAACAAATTCACAAAGGCAGGTAGAGAACACAGAAAACAAGATGTTGAGATTTGGAGATAAAGTCACATGAGCAAAAGATACCGTCCTAAGGGAAGGAGTCATTGGGGTGGAAAAACATGATCAAAATGTATTGTTCATATAAAATCTTTTCAATAAAGAAGGTAGGAAAAAGAAATATGTAGAGTCAGAAATGTCACCTGTGTCTGGAATTTCAGCACTTCAGAGCCCAAGGCAGAAAGATCACGAGTTCCAGTCCAGCTTTCGCTACACTGTTAGTCCTGTAGCTTGTTCTCTATATCAAGACATTGTCACAAAAGAGTCAGAAGAGGTAACTTTGTGGAGTCCTGCAAGTAATCTTCAATATTTAAATGCCATCAGATAAGTAAGAATTGAAGTTTGAGGTTTCTGCAAAGCAAATCTGGTTATTGTGAAAGCAGACTGTTTCCTCAAGGTAACAGGGGAACATTCAGCATGGATGATGGTAGAGATACAGACACTCCCTTTAAAGCACACGGAGCACCAAGCTGGACTACCATGACACAAGAAACCACGGAATGGATGATTATGAGACCTTGAAAAGATCTGAAAGTCTTCTGTAGATGCTGTTTGCCCATTAGAATCATGGGGAGTCTTAAAAACTACCACCATGGATTACTTAAAATGAGGATTTTTCCAGGGATGGAGGAACTGTTTTGTTCCATTTGTCTGTTTAATTCTGTCGCGTGGGTCTAGCACACAGCTACAACTGAGAAGCCCTTCATTAGCTCACAAATGAGGTAATTAGGAAAGAGTTGGACTGTAATTTGAACCCAGGTACTTTATTCTGCTTTCCTTTTTCAGTGCTGGGGATGTAACTCAGGGTCCTACACACGATTAGCAAATATTCAATCAATTATACCTCTTGCCTGCCTGTTATTTTCAACCCAGTAAATCACGTATAAAATATACAATTTCATGATATGCATGACTCTCCAAATCTTACAGGAGCAAATTTAGGGGAGAAAAGCATGTAATTTATTCTTTTCCCCCATAGTACAGATTCTCTTTGATTTATTTCTTATTTTCTAATTTTATAGAACTTTCAAAGAAAAGACACACAAAGCTAACCACTTGGGCTATGCTTTCGATGGTGGCAAAAGATTTCCTGTTGTCTCAGCAGCTGTTCCCCTGCATATATCCTTGTCAAGCAGGTACAGGATCCCTCTTCCATCTGTGACCAAGAGGAACTGCTTGTAATTGTCTCTTTCACTTACAGATGGGGATGGCTACAAGCTATTTTTTGCTAGATTTAAAAAAAAATGTTCAGCAATGTGAGACCGAGAAAAGGGTAATGGATTGAGAATAAGGAAATGCAAATTCCTGAAATGGGATCACAGGGGAAAAACACAACAAAACCATAAGCAAAGGTTAATTGTAGAGCTCGGCATCACATGACAAATGCTTTCCAATAACTGGTAGTGGATGTCATCGCAGGTTTAATTTATTCTGAAGAGGGACTCGCAAGGAATGGGAATGAGACACAGCACTTCTTTCCATGGTGCTGGGAAGCTCTCTACCACTAAGCTATAGCTTAGCCCATTAAGGGGGATTTGAATAAGACACTTCTCTTTGAAACCCATTTTTCCCTACTTACCAAATTATATCATATATAATAAGCAATATTTGTGCTTATTAATATTTTTGTGTTCGTATTATATTTATTCATATTTGTGGGTCAATAACCATTTCAAATGGTATACTTGGAAAACTGGGAAAATTCAGTTGGATGAAAAATTTAATGATAAATATCTTTGAGAAAGAAGATTAAGTAATTAAAGAATTAATTCAAAGTAGAAACCCTGCTTAGTTAAAATTGGATGCAAAACCACATGATTCTCTCAGAAGATTTAAGAACTTTAGACAAACAAATCTTTGTAAAGTAAAGACGAATATATATACAAGGAAAAATGGGTGTTCCTATGCTTAATTATTAGTTCTAGTTGACTAGTTGAAATACCACGAGTATTTAAAGAAACACAGCGCTGGGCAAACCTGGAAAAGTTCAAATGTAAATACAGTGCATTCTTTATGCTACAATGGACCAGAAATTGTCCTTAAAACATCTGCGTCCTATTATAGGTCTGGAAATGAAAGAATGAATTATATGCTTTGAAATCTATTTTTTAGTCTAATCTTTGTGTGTCTACTGGCGTACAGATAAAAAGGCCCATGTGTATCTTTTATTACCAATAAGCAGAACTCTAGAATTCTAGCCTACTTTGAGTTAGATACTTTGAGTGGTAGACTATAAAGCAATTTTAACTTATAAATCAATTTAAATTATGCAGGTAAGGTTATGTGGAAATAAAGCCACGTCACAGCATAGAATCATGAGATTGAGCTAATTAAACATACTTCCACGGTAAGAACATGTTTACATCTATCCAACCTTTTGGTTAAAGGCAAGTTTCGTATGTGTTATTCACTTAAAGAAAGTAGGTTTGAGGAGGAGGAGAAGAATAAAAGAAATTAAATGAAAATGTCACTACAAGTTGTCTTTAGGAAATTAGTAGTTCTTTCCAGAAGAAAGGTGGAGAAATCACAATGAATGTGAAATAAACCTGGAATACTGGTGCTTAGCAATGCCTGTGTTCGTTAACAAGCCCAGAGACATGAGCGTGCAGACCTGCTGCACGATAAGGTTGTCAAGCAAACTAGAGAGGTCTTCAGCCCACAGCAGGAGTGGCTATACAGGAGCATGTATCCCTAGGCCAGCGCCGTCTCCACACAACATGGCTTCACCCACTTCCTGTTGCCAGCTTTCATTTCTAAAACCCTACGGAACTGACACTGAATTGGCACCATACTGACATCCCTACTGCGTCAACCCAGCCTACATAGCCACCACAGGGCTTACACTAGCACAGATCTGTGACACCGATTCCCTCCCTCTCTCCTCAGACTTCAGCTCTACCTCCTTGTTTTCCACTTCAGTTCTCGTGAGTCTGACAGCCTGCAGTGACCTTCTCTAGCCACAGATGTGAAAACACCTCGGTGCTGCATTTGTAAATTTCTCAGGTAGACTGTCTCATACCCTCAGTCTTCACCTCCTTGGGCCTTTCAGTCACCTCCCTCTCATGACAACAAAGACGTGTCTAAGTGGTCTGAAAACGTCTCAACTCCTTTTTGAGCCCACCCCTGATAATTCCTAGTCATTCTTATCTAAAAATGTAAAGGACACGGTCTATCCAGATAACCTTTCAAAAATTCTTTACACTTCTAACAAAATAGATCTTACATTCCCACCATCAACAAAATGGCCCCAGGAAGGCAACTCCCCCAAAAAACATCCAGAAATGTTCCATCACTATCACACCCAGTTGCTCTCTCCTTATAAATTACAACCTATTCATCCGAGATTCACTGAAAATCTCTTCTAAGAAGCAAACTTAGCCCTCCCATACCTCCCAGATATTCCAGGTTCAATGTGGCATGAAAGCTCTTCTGAGATCTCCTGGAGGACCTCCAAATGCTCATTTACTTGGATGCCTCCTGAAAATGGAATGTTTCAACTCCAGAAAGATGCCTAGAGCTAAGAAGAAATGAAGCAAGGAAGGAAATGTAAAATTTCCACATCCATATAAAGAATCATATAATCCTTTCTGTTGTCTATTAAATCGTAGAAAATAAAACATGAAGCCGGTATATATTAGCATGAGTGGGGTCAGGGGAACTTGGACACTAATTGTGAGTGGACACTAATTATGAGATGTATTAATTGTGAGTCCAGAGGATTTGTTAACATTTGACGTAAGTAAACCTCACTTAGAACATGCAACAATATATATTATTATTGCATCAAGTCAAAACGAGAAATATTTTCCAAAAACAAACCAAGTAGAGCTCAGACTAAAAAGCTGCTCAGTCTTAGACTTGCCTCACAGATTTCTGTAAACTTGTAGCAGTGACCAGAGTGGTCAGGGAAGGTGAGCTAGCACTTTAAGATATCAGAACAAGAGAGATACTGACAACATAGAGAAAGAATGATCAAACTTACATAGCCATTAAAAAGCATATTGTTTGCAAATGTACTTATCTACAAATATACTTCTATATACAGTCTGCCTGTAGTATATAGAAATAAAGAGGCCCCTGTGATGATCCTACCAAATTCTGGCTCCTGCTGTCATGCAGACAGGATGCTACCATAGTGTGCCCCCAAATTGCCTATCTATTTCTAGCTAAATTATAAGACTTAGGATTTTTTGTTTATTTCTCCCAAACACAAATAGCTAGTATCTTTACTCTGTCATATAAATGTATACAGTCTAAAATTATAGATTTTTAGAGAATTAAGTTAATTTTGTAAATTAAGACTCACGTTCTTGAGAACTGTAGGCATCACTAGCTGTCAGTGGCTAGCAGCAAGGTGAGGCATATTGTCATTGCACTGTAACAAACAAGTCCATGACCTCGGAGACTATTCAAGGCCTTTATATTTCTCTGCTTGCTTACTTTTACTTGATAGACACCATTAATGCTGTAGACATTTCTCTACATACTTTATGGAAAACAAATTTTCAAATGTGTAGTTTAGAAGGTATAAGTTACACCTTAAGTTTTGGAAATTAAGGAGTATCTTAGTATACCATGTTGAATTGGTTTTTTATAGAAATGAACAGCCATATCGTAAACATTTGAGTTTTTTTCTACTTGAGCAGGGTTAGTGCTTTATTAAATATATAATGTCCTACTAATATAGGTTTAATTACAGAAATAAAGTATTCTCTAAATAATAAAACATGGGAATACTTAATAGATGGCAACCTCAACACCACCACATTAGATTGTCCTCAAGATTCACACACATAAAATTCTTACAGAAGTGACATCATTCTGTATTTAATGCTGTTTAAGAGCTTTCCTTTTAAAATAACAGCATGCTGATGTTTTAATAAAGCCATTACTTGCCATCATTTAGGGGGCTTTGCTATAAGCTGTCATTGATAATGGTCAGGAAAAAAGCCAAACAAGGGAGATTAGATTGATGAATCTCTCTCTTTCTGAACTATAATAACCAAACTTATAGTCATGTTAGGTATTCTTTCAAGGTCAAACAGACAAATAATTTGAATAGATAGATGATATTCAAACACTTCAAAGACCTACAGAATATGGCACTGAAAATATTTTAATAACATAAGGCTTTTCATGACAGTGAGACATATCAGTCCATAAGCCAAAGACGGATGCCTCAACGTTACAGAGGAACCTTGGGTGACTTTCCAGGCAGACAGATGTTTCTGTCATTTCTCACATTTTTTGGAAATCGCTTGCTCATACTTCCTCCTTACTCAGTTAATATAATTCCTTCTTGGGTCTCTGAGGGGGTGAAGACTAGATAGTTATAGTTATAGGTATAGTTTACCAGACACAGAAGGCAAGTTATGATAGAAAGTAAATTAGGTACAAGACTTTGGACTCACCAAAATAGTATAGATATGGAGTATTTTCTCTGAATTTTTCAAATGCAAATGAACTGGACATTGTTGATGTACTTATTGCCTGTATATTGTATATTGTTATTATACTTAGTGTATATAGATTTTCTTATATTAGTTATAGTCTTCTTTTTATTTTAGACAAAAAAGATATATAATAATATTTTATTTATGTTTTAATAAATAAAGCTTGCCTGAATATCAGAAGGGCAAAGCGAGGCCTCTAGAGGTCAGGCAGTGGTGGTGCACACCTTTAATCCAGTACTAGAGGGAATATAAAATGGGAGGAGAGAGAAACTCTGGTAACACTTCTCTAGTGGTTTAGCTGCTTTGCTTTTCTGGTTTTCAGTTTAAACTCCAATATCTGTCTCTGGGTTTTGATTACTAATACTACAATCATTATTTGTCAAGTATACACTAAGTGTTACACATAGATTTTGACATTTAATCATCATGAAGCCCTTAAATATTATCAATTCCTCATCAGCAAAGGAGTGAATGAATGAACAGAGAGAAATCATTTGCCCGAGGCCACAGAACTAATTTCAAGTATGACTAATGTGGTCAGAAAATAGGCACTTGAGTAGCAGCAGGTAAACAAAATTAAGCCTGAATGTTTACTACGACATGTGCGTGTGAGGCATGCAAGTTCATGCACATCAGTACAAATGACTCTATGTGATCTTCTTGACAGCTGTAATATTTATTTGGCTATCTGAATAAAATATAACATGCTCAAAATTTCATCAATGGGCATTTGTGCTACTCTCATTTTATTTTGCTATAATAGCTAATGCTGCAATTAATGTGCTGGTATACAATCTTTGCACATTTCACCATCAAGCATATTTTCGTACAATTTCTAATCTTCAAAAATGCTGTTTACAAAGAGTTCTTATACATCTTTCACCCAACCTTCCCCTACTGCTAACGTTTTACATAACCAGCTATAATTAATTGTCAAACATTGACACTGGAGTATTAATTAAGCTATAAGCTTTATTTAAATCACTCCAGCCTTTCTATCACTGCCCTTTCCTTCTCTAGGCTGATGACGTTTCTGGAAAGGCAGAGTGATTTTCCTGGAATGAATCACTCATTCATGATTAGCTAATGGTTTCTCATATACACAAAGAAGTCTAACATTTGGGGAAGAGTACTGGGACATGATGTCTTTCCTACTGCTTCAGAGATGTCATAGTGACCATAAGTCTTACAGTAGTAATGTAAACTTTGAATGACCACTAAGTGTTTATACCATAAAGCTAGTATTTCCCCTTTGAAGTCTTATTAATATTCTGAGAGAAATACTTTGACTATGCAAATATTGCTTCTCCAACTTCTACCTATTACTTTTGGGACCCTTCAGTGGGTCTATGTACAACAATTACTGTGATGTCTAGTCGCAGTTTCTTCACACATTTATTAGCAATTCTTTCTGTAATAACTTACATCACTTATTTTTTCATGAATATTTACTTTATTCTGTGGGTAGAGATCTATACTAAAATTTTCTTCCTTAAATTGTTTTAGAATGGATATTTAGAAGCTCATCTGGATTGGACTGATCTCCTGGCAGTCATCCTGCCGTTTTGCATACTTCTTTACTTTCTGGCAATATAAGAGGACTTCAAATTGTGTTTCCTCTGCTCCAGAACAAGATCTATCAACTACTCCAAGATGCCCCAGTTCCTTTCTAATGAATGGTATTTAAAGCTGAGGACTGGATTTTACCTTGTTCACTGCTACCAAGGGTAAGGGATTGATTCTCGGTGTTCTCAGAAGGCAGGGCAAAGAAACATGTAACACAAGAAGCCCATGCCTATAGAACCATCTACATACATGCATCTATGCATCAAAAATTACAAATTTACAGATAACCCAGCTGCAGTATGGTGCCACAGGGTTCACTTTACTCTTCCATTAGGAGAGAAAGCTAGCTCTTATCACAAATATATCAGCTTATTGTTCAATCCCTATGTGTGCATACCGTAATAGTTTCTGAATGCTAGTTCTCACCTGTTAGAAAAATAAACTTACAACTAATGTTTGGTGATTTTATGTTGACATCTGTTTTCACCTGAATAGCATTCATTAAAACATTGTCTTTTTCAAAACAGCAAATGATTCTTCACTTAAACATTTTCTTCAGTGTAATTAGAAATAATCTTATCTAAATATAAGATAGGTCTATAGTTACTGTTCCTATTTTCATTTGACCAATCTGTATAGTATAAGCTTATTAGATTAATTTGCTAATCTATAACATAGTAGGGCCAGTCAAAAAGATACCAATTTATTATCTAGAAATGAAGGAGAAAAACACACTCTATGAGGGACCAAAAAGTAAGTTCAATGTGGGCACAAATACTAATCACTGCTTGTGGACATCTAGGCACATGTATCATCTTGTTTTTTGTTTAGTGTGTGTGTTTGGGTGTGTGTGTGAATGTGTGGCACACAGGTACATGCTTTAGTTTTTTAAAAGGTGGTATCTCCTCTTTCAAAGGAAATGACATGATTACAAAAATAAAATATTCTCTAAAATTGATTTCAAGACTGAATGGTTTCTCAAATATAAATATCGCCCCAAATTTGTTTTTGGATTCTCTCTCCTCTCTTTCTCCTCTCTCCTCTCTCTCTCTCTCTCTCTTTTCCTCTCTCCTCTCTCCCTCCCTCTCTCTATTTGGGTACCCGCAAGAGTATTATCAACACTTAGATTATAGCGAGGAGGATCCTTAAAGCAAGCGTAAAGTGTTATGAACAAAGGAGGAGAAGAATAAAATAACATGGAAAAATTTTTAAAATAACCTCTATTCTTTGGTTTCATTTTTTAAAACCAATTTTTCAAGAAAATGTAACTAACAGTGGATAAACAAGGACATATATTCTGAAAATAAGAATGGCTGTAGAGGGGGCTGGAGAGATGGCTCAGAGGTTAAGAGTATTGCCTGCTCTTCCAAAGGTCCTGAGTTCAATTCCCAGCAACCACGTGGTGGCTCACAACCATCTGTAATGAGATCTGGTGCCTTCTTCTGGCCTGTAGGCATGCATGTAGACAGAATACTGTATACACAATAAATAAATAAATCCTTTAAAAAAAAGAATGGCTGTAGAAATGAAAGCACACAATAGATGAAGGGCATATTAAGAACTTTCATAAAATATATCTTAACCCTATAAGCAGGAAGTCAGTAGAAAAAGTGAAAAAGTTATAAATAGCTCCCGGATCACTGAATTGCAATGTTTATAAGCCTCAAATACACGGGCACCTACATTTGTACAAGAATCATTACTAAAGCTTAGAAATCATAAATCAAACTCCACACATTAATAGTGTGAGACTTTAACGCCCCACTCTTACCAATGGATATCATCCAGACAGAAACAACACAGAGAAATAATTTAACAGATGTTATGACTCAAATGGACGTAACAGATACGTATACAACATTCCATCCAAACACAAAAGAATACACCTTTTTCTCAGCACCTCATGGAACCTTCTCTGAAACTGATTACATACTCAGTAATAAGCAAGTCTCACTAGATACAAGAAAATTGAAATAACCCCGTGTTTTCTAGCATACCACCATGGATTAAAATTGGATTTCAACAACAATAACAGAAACAATAGAAACCCTATAAACTCATGGAAACTAAACAACTCTCTACTGAATTACTGGGTAAAGGCAAAAATAAAGAAAGAAAATAAAAACTTCCTGAAATTCAATAAAAATGAATGCACAATATACCCAAACTTATGGGACACAATGAAAGCAGTGCTAAAAGTAAAGTTCATAGCACTAAGGACCTGCATAAAGAAATTAGAGAATTCTCATACCTGAAAACTCTGAAACAAAAAGAAGCAGAAACAACCAAATGGAGTAGAGGGCAAGAAATGATCTAAATCAGAGGTGAAATGGAAAACTAGAAACAAACAGAATACAAAGAATTAATGAAACAAAGAGTGGTTCTTTGAGAAAATCAATAAGACAGGCAAATCCTTATCCAAACTAAGCGGCAGAGAGAAAATATCCAAATTAATAAAATCAGAAATGAAAGGGGTCATAACAACAGATACTGAGGAGAATCGAAGAATGACTAGATCATACTTCAAAAATGTACTCAATAAAATTGGAAAATTTAAAAGAAATGGACAAGTTCATCAATAGATACCACTTATAAAAGTTAAATTGAGATCTGACAGTTTAAGAAGACACTTAACTCCCAAGGAAATAGAAGCAGTCATGAAAAGTCTCCCAACCAAAAAAAAAAATGGGGTACAGATCTAAACAAGAATTCTCAACAGAGGACTCTCAAATGGCCAAAAGGCACTTAAGGAACTGCTCAACATTCTTCGCCATCAGGGAAATGCAAATCAATACAATTCTGAGATACCATTTTACATCTGTCAGAATGGCTAAGGTCAAAAACACTGATGAAAACTTATACTGGAGAGGATAGAGTAAGGGAAACACTCCTTTATTGATAGTAGAAGTGCAAACGTGTAGAGCTACTTGGGAAATCAATATGGCAGTTTCTTAGAAAATTGGTAATCAATTTACCTCAAGACACAGCTACAGCACTCTTGGGCATTTACCCAAAGGATATTCAATTATACCCACAAGGACATTTGCTCAGTTGTTCATACCATAATTTATTCATAATTTATTTATTCATAATAGACAGAACCTGTAAATAAGCTAATGGCAATCAACTGAAGAATGAATAAAGAAAATATGGTACATCTATACAGTGGAGTATTACTCAGCTGTTAATAACAATGGCATCATGAAATTTGAAGGCAAATGGATAGAACTAGAAAAATAATCCTCAGTGAGGTATCACAGATCCAAAAAGACAAACACAGAATATATTCACTTTATATAGTAAAGTAAAGGATAATGATGCTAAAATCCACAGACCCAGAGAGAATAGATAACAAGGAAGGCTCAAAGGGGACATTTGAATCTTCCTGAGAATAGGAAATAGAAGAGATTTCATGAATGGCCTGGGGGCTGGTGAGGATGGAGACATGAGGAATCAGGTGGAGGTGGAGTGAAGAAGAGATTACTGAAAGAGCCAACTGGAAATAGGGTCATTTGAGGGTCAGCTAGAAACCTGGTGCAAGGGAAACTCCTTGGAATCTACATGCTAAGACTCCTAGCAATAGGCCATATGCAGAACTGTCCTTCTCCTGTGACCAGGCAAGACCACCAGTGGAGGGATTGGGACACAACCCAGCCACAAAACCTTCGACCTAAAGTCTGTCCTGACTATGGGATGTGCTGAGGTAAGGGTGGTACAGAGATTGTGGGAATGGCCAATCAATGACTGGTCTAACCCGAGACACATGCCAGGAGACAGACACTGCCTGGAGTGCCTGATCCAGAGGCTGAATGGCCTAGAGACCTACAATAGAACCAAACACAACTGGAGGAAAAAATGTCAGTGTAATGATGCCTAATGATATTCTGCTATACTCATTGGTTGGTGCCTAGCCAAACAATCATCAGAGATCCTTCATCCAGCAACTGGTGGAAACAGACCAACAGTCAAATTTTATGCTGAGTTCAGGAAACACTGCTGAAGAGAAGGAGGAAGGATTGTAGAAACTAGAGTCAAGGACATCCCAAGAAAACCCACACAATCAACTAATCTGGGCTCTAGGAGCTCACAGGGACTGAAACAAAAAGCAGGGAGCATCCCTGGGACTGATCTAGGTCCTTTGCATATATGTGACAGTTGTATACCTTGGCTTTATTGTGGGACTCCTTACAGGGGGAGAAGAGCTGACTCTGCTGTCTCTGACCCTTTTGCTGGCTTTTGAAACCCTAATCCTCATGCTGGGTTGCCTTGCCCAGCCTTCATACCATGCAAGGAGCTTAATCTTACAGCAACTTTATATGCCATGTTTTGCTGACATCCATGGGAAGCCTGCCGTTTCTGCATAGAAAAGGAGGGGAGTGGGGAGGAAAAGGGAAAGTAGGGAAAAGGAGCTGGGAGTTGAGGAAGGAGGGGAAACTATAATCAGGATATAAAATAAATAATATATTTTTAAATGCAACGCTTAAATCAAGATGTTCATAGAGATGAAGGCAGGATGGTTACCAGAGATGTCACACACAATGAAGAATGGAGCTTCCTTTGTAGGAGTTGAAGATCTGAATTAAATCAGGTTGGAGAGATTTAGCACTAACACTGACTCAGAAAGCAACACCATAAACTATTCCTCTTTTCAAAGTTATGAAAAGCCAGAGAGGCAATGAGTTTCCCTCATGGGCCTGTGATCACATGGCCAACATCATTCCAGTTTGGGTGGAAGGTGGAAAGAGAAGGAAGGAAAACAGACACTGGTGAGAGGCATAAAGAAAACCTTGGAAAGACTATGAGCAAAATGCCCACCAACAAAGAAAAGAGAAATTTATGTTGCCCCATGAAAGACCCCTTGGCTTCCTGCCACAAAGTCTCCCTTTTCTCTTTAGGTCTCATATCCAGCTTCTGAAATGTGCCAGCTAGTTATGCTGGTCTCAGTCTTTTAGGTCTTACATAGTCACATTTAGAAGGTTTAATAAAAACACCTGCTCAAAAATCATGCTGTATTTTTAAAGGGTGGGCAGAAGTCTTCTACAACTTTTTATGCAGATATATATATCTTTCAAAACAATATATATATGCATATATATATATATACATTTTAAAAATAACTGGATAAGAAGTAAGATTAAACCCAAAGCAGGGCCCACAGAAAGAATTCTTTTTTTATAGAGGGTCTATGAAACACTCAGTTATGCATAGCTATGACATTCAAACAAAGGAAGATGCCACGGCATCATTCCTCAGTTTGTGAGTGCAGTTGAGCTCCTGAGATCCATTCGCTGTGGTCAAAGAGAGATGTCTTGCAGGACAATACTGTGAGGGTTTCAGAGTTTCATGAAATGTCACATTCCTTGGATTATAGATGTGGAGTTTTCAGAAATGTAAAAATATGGAAATAGATTTTTATACTTTCATGTGTAATTCTACAAAATTCTGTCAGTGTGAAGGTGGTACAAAAAATAATCTCTGCATATAGCCACCCTAGTCTTTTTTAAAATAGCATATCTCTGCCCAATAAATGTTCACAAACTTTTTGATATTTCTGTTTTTATACTTTGATCTAAAATAAAAACATGACTTCATGCTACACTGACCTGAATAAACGCATTGTAAATAATAATTAACAGAGAAAGCATTCATGAGGAGGGGCTGTTTGAATGTATCACACACTGCTACCCACTGGTATTATGAGTCTTGCTTCCAATCAAAAATATCTCATGTTCTAGCTCCACAGAATACATCAGAATTTTCTTTCAAAAGTCAACTCAGTTCTGCACATAGAACATGGTTTCCCAGATTGCTTCTCTTTGTTCCAAAAGCCCTCAGCATTTTATATGTAACACACACACACACACACATATACACTATATTATATTGTATTATATTATATTATATTGTCTATAACATATTACAGATACTGTATATGCACACGCATACACTTCTTGTGCTTAGTTGGTCCAATACTTCTCTAGATGCTGCTGATAAAGGTCTTGGTAGATGGAATTCAGGTTGCTAAGAAGCTGACCCCTCTTAGTACAGGAAATTTACCCTGAATTATCCAAGTTGAGCCACTGTAATCACGTGTGTCCTTTGCAACGTAACTGACAACAGTCACTCAATAAGAGCCAAAGGTGGAAACCAGAGTTAGGATGAGGCAGAAAGGGGTGGGCACGGAGGTCACCAGACAGTTATGAAAAGTGGGATGATGTGGCCCATCACTCCTAGCTTCCAAGATAGATGGAGAAAGAATGGTCAACTCTGCAAACTGAGAAGACTCCTGGCAAAACACCAGAAAGGTCTACAGCCACATGAGGCTCAATTATGTAAACTGTTTGGATGAATTTGGAAATGAACCAGCTTTAGTGCTTCTACAAGGAAATATTGTCCTGCTGAAAACTTGGTTTGTGAGAGCTGTTGTTTGCTTTTCGCCATCCTAAACTGGTTTCGGCCACTCACGAACTTCAAATAACAAAGTCAGCATGCAGAGCCCTAATCTCTGCATCGGTAGGTAGTCCATTCTTTTTCACGTCTGCCTTCTGGAGGAACTAATATACTTCATCTGATGACGGCATCTGAATGGTTTCTATGGGAACTACATTAACAAAGTTGCTTCAAGAAGTCTTTGTACTTTCTTTTGAAGCAAAGCAACTGTACAGGTTATGTTTACATAGGGAATTGCCAGACTTTTCTCCAGTGTTCACTGCTTTATACATTGTCATTTGAATAAGAATATTTTTCACTGCTCTCTTTTCTTCCCTTATCCCCAGTGATTTTAATGGGTGGTCAGATCTGAAAAGTACTATAACTGATTAATAATTCCTCAGTACACAACTAATGTCTGACCCAGTACATTTAATACAGCTTTTACTAAAGAGAACTTGCAAATCCTATTAAATTTCACCTTGTACATTAAACGAGCATTAAATTAACAATATTTGGTAGGAAATTGAGTTTGCCCTGAACATATACAGACTTTATTCTTACTATTCTCTACATAGTATAGCAATTATTTCTATATCATTTGTATTACATTCATTATTATTAGGAATCAAGAGATAGTTTGAAATATGCAAGAGGATATGTGATGGTCATGGAGAAATGCTGCAGTATTGTACATATGGTGCTTGTTCTCATATTTTTGAGTCTGTTTCATACAACTGATCTGTACACAGTAAAGTTATTACTAAAACCATTAAACAAAGTGTTTTCCTTTGTGAGCTATTTTTATTGTAGCTACAAATTCCTCTAAATGAAAATGTGTTCCACTGTTCCTTAGTGAATAAGCATGATATCACACTATTTTGCTGTGATAGCTCCATAATCTTGGATAAGAAGCCTGCAGACAGAACCATGTCCCTCGTAGAGGCCTCCCAGGCTCCTCTGGGTAACTCATAAGCAAATAGGTTGAAAGTTGCAGTGAGATTGACTTCGAGTCGAGTCTCTATCCTAAGTTGGAGGGTAATGCTGCAAAATTTTAAGAATGCTCAAACACCACCATTCAAAATTTTGTGGAGTCAATGGAGTAGGAAGTCAGGTAATGCTTCTTTGTGGTCAAATCAAATATTGAATCTGCCTGGGAATTGTCAATATTCCATTACAATACCTTTAATGATTACTACCACCCCCACTGAAACTTTCTTTTTGGTTAACTCTGTGTGCCCTTTAAACAGCACCTGTCGGTCATGCCCTTCTACTAATGAACTTCTTTCGGGGAGGGCTTTGCTGTTGTTTCCATTTAATACAAACACGGTGTGTAGATTCCAGTCACTTTAAAGGATCATCCTCATCAGCACCGTTCTTCATTCACGATCCGATCCATACAAAAGGCACCGCCATTATCTTGATTTCCAGACTTCCATGGAGAAGGTAGGAACAGAAACACACTTTTCATCTCACAACTCAGCTTGATTTGCCACACTGAAGAAAAGGCGGCGAGAGCCTGTATTTTGAGCCACAGGCTTTAATGCTTTTCTCTTTAGAAGCTCACTAACACAGCTTTTTTTTTTTCAAAGGCTCTCCTCCTCATACTAGGATAAGTATCTAAGCCTTTTCCTCCATAGATACTGTTGCTACCAGGTTTACATGACCTTCTCTTTGAGAGCTCACCTACTCCAGGCAACAGTGGATGCTCTTTTTATAGCTGCACTTAAATACCACCCATAAGTTCCTATTTCCAACTGCATACTCCAAATATAACTCAGATCAAGTATTTCTGAGAATTCGCTTCTGGCTTTTCATTTATAAAAAGTTTAGACCTGTTTCAGACTGAGGCCCCTTCTTCCTCTCCTCCAGTCTTCAGGGCACAATCTTTTGAGAATGCTGCTATAAAAAGAACATCTTTCTTAGATTTAGATCTGAACATTTGCTGGCTCCATTATTTGTGCATGCTTCTTTGTCTAACCAGTTGCCCCAAGAGGAAAACAAACATTAAGAGATATGATTTGAGTTTACAAAGACAAGAACAGTGTAAAGAACACCCCAGCCCTGCACTGAATGGATCCTTAAAGGACACCTACCATGTCCCAATTCCTTTTGTGCCAAGTCGCTTCAAACACATCACACGGTCAAATTTGAGCACATCAGAAACTGAGAACACACTTGTGGTGCAGGAGGGGAAGGACAATGAAGAGGCTGGGCAATATTGCATGGTTCTTCAGTCCACAGGAAAAAAATAGCAACTACAGGCACAGGGCAGATGCTTTATTTTACAAGTATAGAGATTAAGATGAAAAGAAGTAAAATGAGCATTAGCCCCCACCCCAAGATGCTATCACTAGTGACATCCCTCGCAATACTCAGACACACTTTCACAGCTGTACCAGGAAGCTTTATGCATGACAAATGGCCCGCATGACATCTTAACCCCCCTGTTCACTCTAAGAGTCAGATACCATTGGAAGCTGAGCAGTTATATGACCCGCACCATCTTGCTCTCCTGATTCTTCTACACTGTTTATCTCAAACTCTGCCAGGAAGCATTCTGGTGCATTCAGTTTTGTAAATCAGATTATTGAGAAGACAGATTTGTTTGTTTGTTTGTTTGTTTCTGTGTTTTGTTCTGTTTTTCAAGACGAGCTTTCTCTGTGTAGCCCTGGCTGACCTGGAACTCACTTTGTAGACCAGTCTGGCTTTGAACTCATAGAGATTCACCTATCTCTGCCTGCCAAGTGCTAGGGTTAAAGGTGTGGACCACCACACCCAGTGAGAATTTTGTTTTTACTACTTGTTTCTCTTCAACACCATTTGGTTAGAACACAGTAAGAAAAGCATGGGGGATCTGAGAAAAACAATCCAGCAACAGAACATCCAACAAGGCCCCAGTAATATCACATACGTGTCCCTCATCACTGTTGACACTGGTATCCAGGCCAGCACTTTTTACTGGATAGCAGGTTTTGTGCCGCCTTTTCACTCTGTGCTCCCTCCCAGCATCATCCTCTAGAAGAAGAAAAGGTTCATGTTGCTGTTCAGCTTTCAATTCTTCAAAAATAATCCCCAAATTATTTTTGTTCTAAAGACTGAATTTACTTCTGTATAACTCACAAATATCTAACAACACATTTAAACCCATTTAAATACACATTAAATATACACTTAAATCCATTTAAGAAGGAAAATCAGAAAAGCAGGGTCTACTAAACCTCTATTGTGTTTCTGTTAAGTTAATACAGTTTGTTATAAGTCAATGACTTTCTATTTTTTTAATATTGCTAGTTATAGCTGAGCTATGTTACATGATATTCAATACTCTGAAAGAAGGGTAAAGAACAGCAAAATTTCATTAAAGCCAATTTTAATATGCCTGATCTGATTGAATATAGAGTACAGACCCCCTCTTTTCTTTTAGTAAACCTGCTCATTATTTTTTATTGAAACTTCAGTTTTTGAGATAATTGTAGAAAAGCTTGGAATCATAAGAAATAATGGATTCCTTGTACCTTTATATGGTCCCATTCAATGTAAAATTTGTAAGTGAATAATAAAATAATACAAGTAAGATTAACAAAATCTGGCCTCATTCATATTTCCCCAACTATACTTGCATTCACTAATAATCACAGAATCAAATACAAAGGGTGGGGCAAACACATAGAGTGTGTGGAGGTAAAGAAAAGTGAAGGGCTCAGTGCTGCCTGAGGTCAACCTTTGGTAGGAAATAGCGGAGAACAGGGCAACTTGGCAGTGTCATGTTTGTGGTCTTCTAACTAGAGGCCAGATGGAGCTGAGGAAGTAAGGTAGGTTTGCTTGCTCTTGCTTTTCTAGAAGAGTCCTAAGAGTTCTTGTTGTCAACTATGGGTAAACATGTCGTTTGTGGAATCCGAACTCATAAAATATTCTCTCTCTAACTTTCCAAACTATTTTTGAGTTGTTTTAGTTTACCCTTACAGAGAGCCATAACTGAATAAGAAGCTAATGGTTATGAATCTCCATTGTATAACTTTTTATTCTCTAATTGTATTTCCTTCTTGCCCAAGAAATTGCATTGATCTTTATCTAAAATTCATCTCTTTGTTGAGCCTTGAGTCTATTTAAGGTTTGTGACTTTCTACTCAAATTTTCTATGATTTTAGAAAGTACATTCCCTTAAGAATACCAAATGAAAAATTCCATCAAAACAAAGTATATATCTATAAAGTATCCAACCAACTAAGGAGTGGACACAGGAAGTCTATAGAGTTTTAGAAACTTCTTTTAAAAGGATTTTGCCTAAACTCTGTTCTTGGACAAAGCAAGAAAAAGCAAATGTATTTAATTAGAAAATTTAATGAGAGTCTGCTCAGATAAATCTATAATAATTTAAATTCAGTGTTTTTATCTTCTCTTAATAAATCATTTGAATCCACCTTAAAGCAAACATATTGAGACTGTTTATAAGAGGTAAAAAAATGAAACAGATTAATAGCTTGAATAAAAAATAAGGCTTCTAACTGAGCACCAAAATCATTACTTTCTTTGAAGAAGTTAAAAGTTCTTCTACTATTGGCTGTCTTTCTGCATCTAACTTTCTTCACTTTCGATTATAGATGTCTATAACTTTTACTCCAAACAACTTATGGGGAAAATTAAACACTCAAATTCCCTGTAGTTTAAGAAACAGCTGGAACTGCGATGACAACTATAGAAAGGGCCCAACTTGTCATCGTGTCAGCAGGAGGTGAAGGAAGACATGCTCTGAATTGAAGAGCAGAGGCACGCTTCTCTTCCCTACACAAATATATCATGATATGGCTTTCTTAACCATGCCTGCTGAGATAAGGCAGGGCAGACAGTGCGCTTTCATTCTAATACTGGAGAGCTGCTTAAACTCAATGAGTCCTCCTTGTTTCTCAGCAGTTTGTGATCAACGAGGATATATAAATTCCTTTCCAGAATCTTTTCCAAGCCCTACACCACCAGATAAACACATGCTAAACCTTTTTAATAAATGTCTCCAACTATGCAACCGCACATAATCAGATATTAGTACAAAAGTTACTTCTGGCCTGAAGAAATTTAAAGAAATATAAATCTAAATATAACTTTTGACCCATAGAAGTTTAAGAGCAATTAAGGCCAAAGTGAAAGAACAAAATACCAAGTTTAATAAAGTATATTAAAACATTTCGGATTATTAATACAGCTACTTACATTTTTATAAGAAATATATTCAATGATCTATTTTCATTTTTACCACACTTTTTAAAAAATTCTCGGAATGTCATGAATGCCTGCCATTTTAGAGTTTGGAAAGAGGGTGAGGGGAGAGAAAAAATAGTTACTCAGAAACCTGTGAGATGGTAACATATGTTTTTGTGTTTATCTCTATGGCATAAATATAATTGGAGTTTTCTTCAAAATTAAAAGATATTTCAAAAAAAAAAGAAAGCAGACCATCAAAGAATTTAAAAGAAAAAAGGAAGAGGAGAAAAAGCAGGTAGGGAAAACTTGAATATTCAAGTGAAATAAAGTCACACTGTTTTCAGGAAACCTTTCCTTACTGAAACTGACAACAAACACCACTCCTAATAGACTAACACAAAAGCCCTGCCTTGAAGGTGAGCAGCAGAAGAAAACCCGTATTTCACATGATGGTCGCCTCACTAAATGCCACTATTATTTCCGATCACTGGACTTCTCCCACAGGAAAGAAGAAATGCCAAATGGGAGTCCCTCCCATGAGGTTCATGACTATGATTATAATTGCAGGACTTCACAGAGCGTCAGGCCAGTTCTTGTCTGAGTAAATCAAGAGCAGTACATTATCTATGCTTGGTTGTAAATGGCTCCATCAAAAATGTTATGATCTACCCCATAATATACCTGTAGCCATGGAGGCATCCATATGCTTACTATTAATATCTAAATCCTTTTAATTAACATTTAAATATCTAGATATTTTCCTGTCAATTTCCCTTTCTCATGTAGTTAAAAAAAAACACCTCACAGACTCTCCTTTGGTAAAATTTCATCATTTTCCTCTCCAATACCACACACATATACACATACGTACACAAAACAAACACAAAAACAAAAAGTCTTGTCAACACTACAGGTTTAGTAGAGTGTGCACAACACACTCAACATGTCACAGTTCTGCCATCTCTATTTCCCATTGTCATTTGAAATTATGCCCTTAGAAATGGCAGCGTTAACGCAATAAGGAAACAACCTTATAAAATACCTTGTTGTACATCTTTAGGTATGCTAATACAGTAAGGAGAAATCTCACAGGATGGCATCCATAGAGAAAGAACTACAGGTAACTAAAGCAAGGCCGAGAGTGGGAGAAAGCGTCTTCCCCGGGAATGAGCCCTCACTGGCTAACCACTAACCAGTGGTCAGCCCTAAAACATCCAAATCCCATACATACAAGTAACACTTATCGAAATGAGCAGGTTGCATTCATATAACAATAACAATTAAAGAAAAAGAGGCCCTGCTTTTGAGGGGCAGCAAGAGGAGGAAGTACTTGGAAGGGACTGGAGGGAAGGGTGGAAAGAATGCAATCATTTTGTAACATTAAAAAATCTTGGTATATAGAAAATCAAAAACTACAAGAAAAGTAGCATTTTTAACCACCTAACTTTTTATCAGTAGCGTTAAAACCTACATTCTGCAGTCTGATAGCACTGTATTTAATGCCTTCTTTAATTGACCACAGCATGTCTCTTCAAATCTGACAGAACTCCACCCTTTCTTGATAAGTTACACAGGACTGGCGGTGTGGCTTGGCAGTACAGCCCTAGCTAAGCATGCACCATATAAACAGACTAAAAATTACATAAACTATAATGAAGGACACCCGTCTGCAAGCACACTTCCATCCTACGGCATGATTCAAATGTGTCACCATTCTTACACAATTTTCCTAAAGAAAGCCATGTGCACCAAGTTTGAAAGACCAAGAACAAACAGGGATCTGTAAAACTCGCATTCTCAACATAGATATCTTATACTCTACTTCTAAAATATTCCTACTCCACAGCAATTATTATTTCATATTTAATCAAATACTTCTTATTAATAATTCTGAAAAATCTATGAATGCCAAAGCTGATTTTGTCTCCTTGAAAACAATTTGATGCAAACATGATGATTGTAACAATAAAAACGCCAACTGCAAATAATTCACTCACTTCACAGTCACTTGGGATTTAATCTATTTCAAGAGGCAGATGAGTGGCCCTGTGACTGACAATGAACACTGTCATACGTGTCTACAGAAGTCTGCAAATGCTTGTTTCTGAAATAACTATACCTTGTAGCACAAAACCCACTAACTAGTGCCATCACCACTAGTCCACATCCTCTTGTTCTCTCTGCATTACCTACTGCGTTAGGAAACTTGGTAATCTGAGCAACAAACTCAAAGCTCAATAGAAATACCACCAAGAAAATCCTAAATAAAAAAGCTTAAACACTCAAGCATTTATTAGCCTAAGTTCACAGTAAACATAAGCTCAAGTCTATTTGAAAACCAACAGTCCTAGGCTTACTTTCAGAAGATCCTTGGAGAAATCCACACCTTCATTTACTCCTTGGAGATTTGTAATGAACTCTTGGCAGGTCATCTTCTTTCCAATATTCTAGAACAAAGGAAAAATATAATTTATAATTAGAATAATAAAGAATTAAGACGAATTCTTTAAAGTGTGGGTAAGCAGAGTTAGTAAGTGATCTTGTTTTGAACACGTATATGTATGCATGGGTGTGTATGTGTGTGTTTGTATGTGATAATAAAACTTTAACATAAAAAAGACACATGGATTATTATGTTTTTAAAACTGTCGTATTGTATAAATCATAGTTACGTTAAATCTTAATTTTAACCCCCAAAAAAATCTGCAAAATGATGCTGCATTTATACAGGTAATATATAATATGGTTTAAACTTAAAGCATAGGTTAAAATGCCATTTCTGAGCTGAATTAATAGGTTTGTATTTCCTTACATTTAAGTACACTGAAGGTCCTGGGATTTATTCACTTTGAAGCTAAAAGATTATCTTATCAGCAGAGGAAATGACTCTCGAGTAAGATAAGCAGGAATTCATGCTTACCATAATAGGAGCCAGAATGCTAACACTATTTGAATTGCCTGAGCTGCAGCTCTCACAAACTGAACAGGGGCAAATGATACATACTTGTACAATGTAGTAGGCTGCTTTTTATAGTGAGCCTCTAAGCCTAAGAAATGGGGATCTCTGATAATGCACAAAGAGTATCTTCCCCTCCCATTCAGAGAGAGGCATCACATCCATTTTCCAATGCACTAAGCAGAACCTCAGTCGGGCTCCAAAGTCACTGTCTTCCAAAGCCACTCACTTGGGAAATAAATGTCGAAAAGACACAGAAGAACCAAAAGTGCTCTGGCACATGCTGGGGAAGGATGCAGACCACAGAGAGGCAAGCAGTGTCTCTGGCAGTATGCGAGGCAGGTGAACAAAGGGTGCAGCAACATTCACGTCTGTATACAACCGCTTTCCAGGGATGCTTCCCAAAGCTATTGCGTTGCCTCATAGAGAGCCACAGTGTGATCCGAACCACAGCCCTCAAAGTGACTCAGCACATGCTCCAGAGACAAAGAGTACAGGTACTCACTGAGAGTCTGACAGCAGCAAGTACGTACACAGAACCCCAGCTTCCAGGACACACCCGTTTCTTCACAGTAACTGCCTCACCTTCCCTGCTTTCACTCTAGAAGCTCGCCCACCCAGGCTATCTAAATATTTAGGGTGGAAACGCTAAAACTGTTTTGTCAAAACCCTTGCCTCTTCCATCAGCAAGTAGGCATGGATTTCATAGGAAAGACTGGATGAACAGTTTGACACTAAGAACAAGCCTTGCCAATCAACTTATTCAGTAGTTATTGTCAATGAATTAAGACTTCAGTTCTTAAGTTTTGATGGTTTCTTTTCTTATTTAAAGCACAGGAAGGAACTTTAATTTTAAAATGTGCTTTGAAATGGTGCACCAAAAATGACAAATTTCAATTTTCATACTTCTTTCTTAGGTCAACCAAGGTATCTCAAGGTATGAGCAAATCATTTCAACATGAGTTGGCAAGGCCTTTTTACGTTCCAAGAACATAAGAAACAGCAATGAATAATCATGAAGCAATTACTTCTTTTAAAAGTCTTTGCTTTTAACAAAAAATCTAAAGACTCAATATAATCATTAATCACACAAAAATATTTTAATGTCTGAGAAATTCAAATTATTTTTAAATCTGAACATTATTTTACTTATAATAAACTGTTAATTACCAACTATAAATCATTCTAAAATATACTTAAATGTGATAACATATTTCATTTTAATTTGTAGTCTTTATTGCAAATAAAATTTATGATCCAGAAAAATTCTAAGTATAATAACCTAACACAAGTAAACTTTTATAGAAAATTAGACTTAAACTATAAATTCAAGGAGAAATATAAAATAAAACAGTGTTTCATCAGTGAATTTGGGCGAAGGAAGGTGAGGTGGGAACTTTCTGGAAAGCATTCACCACTAAAGACAATTGATAATTCATGAGGTTTTTAAGGAAATCTCAAAGTTACCATGAGTTTGGAAGATTTGTTGAAGCTTTCATGAAGATACTGAGGAGGTTAAGAGTTCAATGAAGTGGTAAGAATAACAACAGAAGTAAAGTTAGAATGAGCCCAAAAGACAGGGCTGATTTGTTATAATCAGGACAAAATCACAGGAACAAGTGCTGTGGGAACTCCTTCAGCCAATACTCTTTAAGATACTGGCCCATGTTGGGTGCCACTCTGTTGTAGATTATAATAAAGCAGTCCCACACTAGCCCAGAATGCAGTATAATAAAGGTTTCTTTATTTAGGGGTAGACTCACAGATCAGCAGTACTCTGCATGAGCAGGGAACAGGAACTAAATCCAGCAGCCGAAGGACCACATATGCTTTTATATCTGTATATAGTACACGTGACCATGCTTGCTTCCTTCTTGGCAAAACTGGCCTTTGGGCAAAGAACTGCCCATGCCCCAACCACTGACAAAATGTACAGTGTCCAGACTAGACGAGCAGGATACAACAAAAAAGACTGCCAAACCTTGCCAAGACAGGTTAAGATGATTTTGAAAATTTTTCTGCCTCTGAATATGGTTGGTCAGTTACTCAAGGTCTTGGGCAAAGTTGATTGCTCCAATGTTATAAACGAGACTTTGGATGATTGCCCAGCTAGCCAGTTGTCTCTGTCATTTATTGTACATTTTGGAAGTTGCTTGATTGTGCTTCCTGTTTACTCAAGTAATATTATTTCCCTTCTCAGGTCTTTGATGAGGTTGAAGACTAGATAGATAGTCATGGTTACTTTCCTCTCATGACTTAGCCAAGACATTTCTAATACAAGACTTAGATTCCTTAGGATAATTTAACTAGTGAAACATTTAGCATATGTTTTTTGCTTGATATTGTTTATGCTGGCTATAATTCTAATTTTTATACTTGATATTTGTTCTTATAATAAATATATATACATACATATACAATAAGTTTTGTATTAGGCTTAGAACTCTTTCATTTTGACAAAATGGAGACGTTATTTGCTTTGGTTGTATTAATATATACTATTCATAAAGAATATTAATATTCTTGTGATATCTATCCATTTTGATATTTGGTTGATCCTGTTACCACAGGGAGCCTGAGAAGTGTCCCTCTCCCATTTTCTTTACATCTGTGATATGCTTCACAACTTCAGCCATGCAATGAGCTTTTCACCGTAGAGAGAGCTTTCTTTACTAACAACTTACTACAAGTCTATTCAGAGATTAGACTTCGGAGTTTCAGTAGTTTATTGCTTTGTTGTTGTTGTTCATTTCACCTAAATTACCTATATTCTGTTGACATACAACTATTGACAGTATTTCTACAAAGTCCATCAATACTCCTTCTTACTGCATTTTATAATATGAAACTTCTCTTTTTTATGGATTGAAGCGTCACTGACAGCGGGCTGAAAAAATGGCTCAGCAGTAAATAACAGTGACTATTCTTCCAAAGGACCTTAATCCAATTCCCAGCATCCACATGGTAGCACACAACTGTAAGTCCAGTCCCATGGGATGTGATATGCTCACATATGAAGACCAAATGCCAATGCACATAAAATAAAATCATTTCTTTTTAAAGATGGAAAATGTCATTGATATTTTATAGGAGAGTAAACCTATGAGTCCACTAAATTTTATTGTTCTTGTACTCTGTAACTCTGCTGTATATTTCCTTTAATCTCACTGATTTACATGTGTTTTTTAATCTGTTTCTAAATGTTTGATTTGCACTCATTCTTCCTTGCCAAATGACCCTTATAACAAATTCACCATATAGTATTGATAACACTGTGTTCTAAAAGAGGTTTAAATTTCTTTTTATCCAAAATAACTTCTCTATTTCCTTTTTGAGTTTTTTCTTTGACCTATTGTTTACTTAGGAGTATATTATTTAATGTCCACAAATTTCCTTCAGTCCCTTTTAATTTCATTCCATTATATAAAGAATAGTATAGTTTCAATCTTTTTGCATATTGACTTGGTTTTTTGCCCTTCTCTTCAATAACATATCAACATTTGCCCCTTATTTTAAAAGCATGGCACGTAGAAACATTCTGGTAAGAAATATATAAGGCTGGTCTAAAAGGCTATCAAGCACAGAGGCTTGTCTTTTGTGGGACTTAGATATTCATCTACTTGGCGTGTGTGTGTGTGTGTGCATGCGTGCGTGTGTGTGTGTGTGTGTGTGTGTAGAGTAGATTCATTAAGTGAGGAAGAAGTCCAGGGATAAGAAAGGAAGAATATCCCTTTGTGGCGTCTATAGCGGTTGTATTACAGTTTGACTATTAAAACACTGCCACTAGAGGCAACTCAATCTTCAGTCTTATTCTCGCCTACACGCAGGGTAGGTATATATAGGATAGAGGATGAAAATCCTAGCCTCCTAATCCAAATCAAAGGCCTGTTCTCTCGGAAGTCACCCCACCTCCATTCTGTGGCTACCTAGTAAGCCACTAGGAGTTACCTCTGAATAAAAATCATTATCACCCAGAAAATCCTAAGGGATTAAGGACTCCTTATGAGAATCTCCTCTCACTTAGAAAATCACAAAAATTTGGAAGGTCTATATTAAGTGCTGAAAGTTAAAGAACTAAAGAACAAAAAGTTCTCCTAGATCTTTCTAACACTGTGCCTACAAAGGTTCTATTCCACTTGCTTGCCAGGGGCAAACAAAACAAATACTGTTTATTTTATTACAACATCCCAGGTGCCTATATTGATTCAAAATGTTACAACTTCTTACTAGATTCTTTTATGGTTATATAAAAGTGCCCTGCTTTGTCTCTAGTAAAAGAATACTATCTTCAAGTCTACTTTGCTGCCTGTAGATGCCTCAGTCTCTTACTGTTTGGGAAGTGGGGAGGAAAACAGGGAATACTCTCTTGTTGTGTATGAGACATACTATTTCTTTGTCAGTCCTATATTATTTGCTGAAAGCTAAAGATTTAAAACTGTTTGGCAATCCTGCAAGTCCTTCCATTTCCCTTGTACTTCCTGTCATTGAGGTGTTTTGTAGTTTTTCCTGAACAAATCTCTGATATTTAAGGATATCTCAGTCCAGTCATTAGCTGGCCACTAAGCCAAATGATCAGTGACTCAGAAGCCACATGAACAAAGACAGAGTTTGCAATGGTGCCAGGACATGCTTAGACATGCTTTTAATGCTCCAGCAGGCATCCCATGTTCCCCTGGACTTCCTACCTATGCAGCATCTTAAGGTCAGGCAGAAGTTGCAAACCTATATACTTCTAGGTCTTTCTTTCTTGGCTATTCATGTATGGTTTCCTAAATGACCAAAGACACGTCGGAACTTACCAAAGCTCTATTTGTGAACCGCATTCCCTAAGTTTCCCTTCTCCATATTTTGAGATGGTGTTTGTCATCACTTGTCACCATCTGAGGCAACAATATTCAACAGCTGCCACAGGCAATTTGTACCGAGTAAGTGCAGAGCCAGGGCAAAGAAAGACAAATCCCAGGAGTGAGCAGCTAGACAATTCATTGACAATCCTCTGGAAATGAGGCTCCGGATGACTGCACATTCGGGCACCAGTGGATATTCATCTTCCGGTTTCTCAAGCACTGTGATTTGCAAGGCAGTTGGTATTGAAGGCTGGTTCTCACAGAGCTAAACACAAGGGATGTAACATGACGAGAAATAACACTGCACAATGGTTGTTTGCACAGTAGTGTTTTCATTTGTTTTCCCTTGAATACACTGCAGACTGCTACAAGCCAGGGTTAACTTCCAAAGTCCTATACATGGTGACTATCTCTCTAGGTGTTACTAAAGTTATAGTGAAGAAGAGCTCCTGGGGTCCTCCCTCCCCCATTCTGGAGGTATTGTAATGTTTTAAGCTAGGAGACTCAGGAATAAAATCTTTCAAGACTGCTGGTAAACATGGCAATGTAAGCTTGTAATCCCAGCATGTAGGATGAGGAGTAGACAAGAGAATCAGTGGTTCAAGGCTATCCTCAGCCATATTGGTAGTTCTTGGCCACCCTGGGGCACAGGATACCCTGCTTCAAGTAACAACAAAGGAAATTACTATATCAAGAATGCTTTCTCAGTACACTGAACTTCTACTGTAGTGGAAGTGCCACCATTTAAGGAAACTCTGGTATAATACTTCAAAACAGCAGTAAAGTCTGTGGAGTCTTTTTGGTTTAAAAAAATACTTCATTCTAAATCCATATTTATTTAGATTGTTTATTTAGTAGCACCTCTGGTATACTTTAGTGATGATTACATCATTTCCACCATGGTAATAAAGATACCCCTGGACATGCCTATGGACACTGAAACACGCAGTTGGGAATGACTGGCACACACCTTCAAGTTCTGATATCTCATCAGAATCAACTAAAGTTCAATGGAAAAAGTATTTTGGGGGAAGTATATTAAATCTTATAATCCATCAAAAGGCAATTTGAGTCATAAGGGAATATATGTTTAGAAAAATGAAAATACTATTATTTCTATAAGGAACTAAAGCATCAAGATGCTACAATCAATCCTCTGCTAGTGTGGAGGGGTGGCCATGCCTTGGATCACACAGTACAGAAGTTATAATCACAAGTACATTGTGTGTCAATTTCTCTTACCAACAGAGAAAAAAGGATAAGAAAGACACATGTCTTTCTCTGTATTAAAGATGCCCAACCACCTCTTGAATATCTGATGAACTGAAGCTTGTTATCACTGCCCTTTCTTGTCTTTCTCTGGCTTACTGGTAATTCTTCTAAAAAAGGGTTGGAGGCTAAGGTAAAGGCTCAAGCCCGTCCATTATAATTCTGACTGGCACATATTTAGACATTCTCCCTTCAACAAAGTTTCATAAAATTTTTAATTGAAAGTAAAGCTAAAGTACCCTTCATCAAGAAACCTTCCTTCTGGTTCCCATATTTTCTTTACTTTGTTATATAAAGTCACATGAACTTTTAAGTATCATTCAAGCAAATACTGTCCACTGGTTAAACTACCTCTAGTTACTGATTTTGTAGCTTAAGAAGTCTTTGTATAGCAAAGATGCTCATACATCATGATATTTCATTCATTCTTTTCCCGAGTTAATTAAAGAAGGTTAGGCCTCTCTAAAACAGGGGTTGATCAACTACCTGAGTTCCTTTTCATGAGGTCAGTAAAGAAAAAAAAATTGAAAAGGCATCCTGCCTCATCATAGAGATGGATTTCTTCTCAAATCTTCAATGCTAACACAGATGACACCTAGAAAGTTAAAGTACACAAACAGGAAATACCACAGAAATAATGAATTTTGTTTGAAACTTTCAGCTATTATACAGGGCCAAAATCCTAAATGTTTAGGTGATCAAGATGCTATCTTTAAGAAAAAGAGCATTAAAGAAGAAAAATCAGACTTCCTTATCAATGGCTTACCAAACAAATCGAAGATTATCCTCTACACCGATTATATGGCTGCTTAAAATATTTTTAAGAATTCTATTTATTTGTTTATTTGTTCATTTTGGGTTTTTGTTCTGTTTGTTTATTTGTTTGTTTTTGAGACACGGTTTCTCTGTGTAACAGTCCTAGCTGTCCTGAAACTAGCTCTGTAGACCAGGATGACTTCCAACTCACACTGATCTGCCTGTCTCTGACTCCCAAGTTCTGGGATTAAAGGTGCGTGCCACCATCACTCAGCAAAAGATTTTATTTGTGTGTGTTTGTGTGTGTGTGTGTCTGTCTGTCTGTCTGTCTCTGTGTGTGTGAATGTGTCTCTGTGTGATTTTATGTCATGGGTATTCAGGCATCAGGGAGACCAGAAGATGGCATTGGATCCCTGGAGCCAGAGTGTCTTAAGGTTTCAACTGTTGTGATGAAACACAATGACCAAGGGCAAGTTTGGGAGAAAAGGGTTTATTCGGCTTACACTTTCCCATCATTGTTAATCATGGAAACAAGTTGGAGTAGCTTACTGGCTAGCTCTTCATGGCTTGCTCAGCCTGCTTTCTTACAGACCCCAGGTCATAGGGATGGCACCACCCACCACAGGCTGGACCCTCCCCCATCAGTCACTAATTAAAAATATGCCCTACTGCCTTGGCTACTACCTAATCTTATGTAGGCACTTTCTTTATTGAAGCTTCCTCCTCACCAATGACTTTAATGTGACAGCTGATAGCAAACTAGCCCGCACATGAAGCTGTAGGTGGTTATGAGCTGGCTCACTTGCATCTGGAGTCTGAACGCAGGCCCTCTGGAAGCACAGGAAGGAAGCCCTCTTATCAGCTGAGCTATTGCTTCTGCCCCTAAAATAGATTTCTTTTAATAGAAAAGAGTCTTTTTTCTAGGTATCTTTTAAAGACACAGTGAATGCCTTTTTGAGGGGGATTCTTTCTTTTCCAAATAAATGATTTTAAATATTTTAGAACAGTCCTAGTTCAAACTTTAAGAGAACATTCTAAACCTCACCTAATTGTGTGGAGGGAGGAGAAATCCAAACTGAAGTAGTTTGAATGTAAACTTTTAATAAGGATTTATTCATGTGTGTGTGAGAAAAAGGAAGAAATTTTTTTGTGTGGGGGCCCTAGATGCCATGGACATGGAGTTACAGATGGTTGTTAGCTGCCATACAGGAACTGGGACTTTGACCTCCAGTTTTCTGTAAGAATATCATGTGTTCTTAAACAGTCATCTCTTTCACCCTTAAAGAAGTCTTAAACAGACAAATCCTATAAATTTCTGTAAAGGATCAGATTGTTAATATTCAGGCTTTGCAGACCATAAGCTCTCTGTAACAACTGCTCAACACTCACCACTCTGTAAAAATTTTTACAAGTAGGCATGGATATATTCGAATAAAACTTTATTCAGACACACACGCGCACAGAGCAAAGAAACAAAACAAAACCCAGATAGATTTCTGCCTGTGATTGATATTTTGTCCCTCTGTACGGGTTGGTTTCCTGTCAACTTGACACAAGCCAGAGTTATCAGAAGCAGAAGCCTCAGTTGAGGAAATGCTTCCATGAGATCCAGCTGTAAGGCATTGTCTCATGCTTTAGGAGAAACTAACGATTCTCATTGTCTGTGAGTAAAATTCAGCTTCAGAAGTCTTGAGATAACAGAGCTCAGCGGTATTTCCCCAGCCACGACAATTCCACCAGTTACAGAAAGTGATGAAACAGTGTATCACTGATTTGGTACTGACCTCAGACCTCAGTTAAGCAGCACAGCCAACCTTGGGTTTGCTTTTGTTTTGTTCGCCTCTACCAAGGAAGTCTAATTGTGTTATGCTGCCCTCAGGTGTCCACCTTTTCAGATGCACCATTGGTGGGCTAAGCACAATCCTCTGTAAATGTTCAAAGCAGTCTCTTCAACAATCCTGGCCAACAACTCAAGAGAGGGCTTCTCAGGTCTGGTGTTGGGGTTTTCATTAGGTGGTTTCTGACTTTTAAGAGCTAGTTCTGTCAGCCCAGTTGAGAAAACTTCATTAAAACGATAGATAATTAGATAGATAGATAGATAGATAGATAGATAGATAGATAGATAGATAGATAGATAGACAGAGATAGATATGGAGATATAGATAAATTATGTGCACTTTTTAAAGATAACAGTTAATAGTAAGATTCCTTGTGCCTTTTTCAGCCATTCATATTGTTTTTTTAACCCCTCCATCCTCCTGTATTTACCCTTCTCTCCCTCCCTAAGGGGTTCCCCCTTTTCAGTTTCCCCATTAGATCACTTATATGCTGCTATTCTCCTTTACCCTCTTCTCACCTCCTTCTGTATTTACTCCCCCCACCACGAAAGAGCCCCCTTTCCATTTCCCCTATCAGATCAGTAGTAGGCAAGTAATCTTACATTGACTCAACAGGTTATATTTGTATATACAAATAAATAGGCATACAATAACAATTAACTTAAAAAAGAGGCTACAGATTTGAAAGTGGGAGGAGAAGGAAGTGAAGGAAGGAAAGTGAGAGAGAAAATGTAATTACAATCTCAAAAGCAAACAAGAAGAATGTTTAAAAGCGGGACTCACAATATGAGAAAGTATCTTCTATAAATTTCAGTCACAGATTTAAGAGGTTGACAATCCAACATTAAGGATAGTTGAAATCTTGGGGAGTTTTATCCACCTGACCTGTAATATACTGCTGCTGAGTAGTAAGAAGACGTTATGCACTGTATGAAAGAGTTTTCAGGTCCAGGGTCCTCTTCCTGGTTTCCAAAAGCTCAAATCTGTTCTATACTAACACTAAAAGCAATTACTTTGCCAGGCAATGCGTAGCGGTACACACCTTTAATACCAGCACTCCAAACTTTGGAGGCATAGGCAGGCAGATCTCTGTAAATTCAAGGGCAGCCTGGTCTACAAAGTGAGTTCCAGATTGCAGGACTGTGACATAAGAAATCCTGTCTCAAAATACAAAAGAAGGAGAAGGAAGAGGAGGAGAAGAACAAGAACAAGAAGAAAGAAAGAAAGAAAGAAAGAAAGAAAGAAAGAAAGAAAGAAAG
>JABTXL010012489.1:314270-329381 GCA_025134845.1 Neodon shergylaensis | reverse complement strand
AAGAAAGAAAGAAAGAAAGAAAGAAAGAAAGAAAGAAAGAAAGAAAGAAAGAAAAGCATCACCTTTTCACTTGCATTCTCTTACAAGTATTCACTGAAGAATTCTACAACTTGTCCTCTATTAGTCCAAATAGTAAAAGGACTCACAAAAATGTAAATGCTACTCTAGCCACTGGCTTTTCTTATATCATAAAGTATAATTCATGATTATAAAAAGTGCACTGTTCATTTAGTGGGGTTTAATGATTGAGTAATGACTCTAAAGTTTCATTAGATTCAGTTCATAATGCTGTACATATTAAAACACATGCAAAAAAGTCACCTCTGTTTGGGTCTTCAAACATTTTTAGAGTAAAAATGTATTCTAGGACAAAGTTGGAGAAATGTCCTAAGAATAGATTCTGCCAGTACTTAATTAGAACACTTTTTTTATAATTTTGAGAAAATAAAACACATTGAACTCTGTCAAAGCACGAAGATTTAATTTTACTTCTAACTTGGCTGTCATAGAGGAAATGAGTGAAGTCATAGAGGTCTAGTGAGCTTTCAATCACTTTCTTCATTCTTATTCTTTTTCTCTCCACAGAAGGGAGGGACGGAGGGAGGGAGGACAAAACTGACTTACAGCTCATTTCACATGCCTTATACACGTGTGAAAACTCACAGAGAAGAGCAATGGATAAGGAACCTGTTGGTCCCACCCAAGGCCACTGACTGAGCCCACAGACTCACGAGGTGAGCACTCTGACAGCTTTTCTCCGTGGGAACCTGTTCTCGGACAGGCCGAACTAAAAATGAATAACACAGAAGTGAAAGAGCAGATAGAGGAATGGAAAAGTTTTCATTTTCAGAGGTCACAGAATTGAATGAAATTCACTAGTGCATAATTAAACTTTTACATACGTAAATACGGACTCATTCCTATTAAAATCCACACCATTGCCAACATGACTGTGAGTGGCACTGCATTCTAAAGGTCATTTGAAAATTAAAAAAAAAAATCAAACCATGATTCTCAGTCTAGTCCATACACACTCCTTTTGGTAACAGACCATATTTTAAAAACATGATAACTGTTAAACAACTCAGGTAGAAACCCTGCTCATTTCTAGACAAAAGCCTACTTCTGCTTCCGTAGACTTTCAATAGTGATGAGGAGTTCTACAAGATGAAAGCCTAGTAGGGAACTCGGACCAAGAGAAAATACCATAAGGCAGCGGTGGAGGTCACATATCAGATATTATATTAGGATTCATAAAGTAGCAGAATTATAGTTATAAAGCACAATAAATAGTTGGGCATCACCACACATGCAGAACTGTAGTTAAGAGTCACAGCATTAAGAAGGTTGAGAACCACTGCCAGAAGGGAAAAGAGATCACATCAGATGGGCTGAAATTACACTCACAGCTCCAGTCCTTTATTAGTCTTATAACTGGGGATGCACTCCATAGCAGAGGCCACCAAGGATACAGGGCAGCACAGACAGGAAGACAATGGGAAGCCAGGAGAAAGGGAGGTAAGCAAAAGACTAGTTACAATAGTAACTGCAGACACAGACACTCCCAAGGACATTAACTACAAACAGTTCATCCATTTCATGGAGGGTTTTTAAGCCTTTACATGTAGAACTGCTAGGGAGAGGGGAATCATTGCTTTCTGGAGGTTTTCCCATGCTCTGGTGCCTGACCATGTACATATGGGCAACGTTAATTGGACTTGGTGGTTTTCCAACAACAACAAACAAATATAACAAATGGTTGGGAGAGGGACGTGTTGGGGAGGATACAGGAGAAGTTGGAGGTGGGAAATTGGGTATGGATATGATTGTATTTTATTATATACATGTATTAATTTTCAAGAATGAAAGAAAATAAAAAAGTGTTGTCTTAAAGAAAAACTTTAGCATTATCTTCCAGTACTTAAAGTAAATCAAATACTTATCTACCATTTAAATTCTCACAGAGCCAACCCAAAAATTCATTTTACTTGCTGCAGAAGAAATTCACTGTTGTGAAGGCACTCTTACTATATTTTAAGATTAATCTGTTACAAATGCACACTTAATTCTCTTTTCCCTACCAATCTGGCATATTTACCAGGTTCTGACCTGTGTTTAATTCTTTAATCTTAACATCAAACACAAGTAAGGTCATGCTTCCTGTTAGACTCAGACCACAAGGATGACACTCTGCCCCAAGGACAAGAAATCTGTCTGGGAACCAATGAAGACAGCAGAAACTCCCCTTAGGAATCATACTCTCTGTCTTCTACCCAAAACACCTGGTGTGTGGATCCTCTCCGTGCTGAAGAGCACAGAGCAATGTTGGGAAAGTTGCTATTGAAAATCTCAAAAAACAATGTTCAACAGTATATTCTATCACAAATTAGTCTAACAGTAACTTCTGAGCCACAGTCTCTTAATCATGTTTTGAGTTTAAACAGATATCTGAGGTGCAAATTTCTTGAGATTTCCTAGCTATGGATTTGTGAATTTGGTCAACAGTGTTTATATCAGCTCACTCTTCATTGGAAGCCAGCTCCTGTTCCCCCAACCCCCACCATTACCACAAGAATACCAGTCCTACCAATTCTCCTGTTCCCCCCCACACACATACCTTTCTTTAGATCAGGCAATAATATTGCTGGGGGAGGGGAGATGAATCCTTAGTATGTACCAAATATATGAGAACTAGTTAGTTTTAGCCAGTAGATTTCATCTGAAGCTTAGTCCAAACAGACATGATCAAATTTATTGTCATATATTACATCTTTATAGTATTTCCCATAAAACAAAAATGCCAATTGTACTTCCATATTCCAAGCAATTTTAGCATGCTTATTACTTAATATTGTAATTTAAAAGTTTATATTTATAGGAATTTAATTACATATACATTTTGTAGATAATGAAACACTGGATAAAAATAAAAGGGATTATTGAGCAAGTCATTGATGTGCTCAAAACTACAAACAAGGATACTCAGAAGCAAGTATAAATAAGATGCTGGGATTAAGATAACAATGAACCATTTCACTATATTTTAAAGTAGGTAGTAAAGGGTGACAATGAATTTATCTGAAAAGAGCCAGTATATACTTCATTTTTCTCACTGGCCTATTTAATTTTAATTAAACTTTCAAATTTAATTTTCAAAGCCTTCATATTTTTCTACAACAACTTCTCAGGCTCAATATGCCTTCAGCTAAATCTGAGCAATGGTAACCAGCCTAGTAATCAACGATATAGGAGCTTTGACTGGTTAAACACCTGCATGCCCAAGTGGTAAGACCTTGAAACAGTACAGGGACACTACTGGTGTAGGACCCAGACATGATAAGTTCAATAGAGGCCTGAGTCTCAGTAGTTTACCCGAGACTACCCAGGTACCACCCAGGAACAGACCATCCAACAGAAAGTCCTAATGTTCTAACCATTGTAGATAGGATCCTCTGCCAGCACACTCACCAGGACACTCTAGACAAATGTCAGATAATCAGGGGTCCTGAACCTTAGAAATCCCTCACCCTCACCTTTGATACTATAAAAACTCAACTCCAACTGAGTTCTGGGCTCTCCAACCAGTCCAATATGATGGACACACAGAGGGACCAAGTTTGCAAGTTTGTGTAAGAATAAAGGCTCTTTGCTTTTACATACAGGACTTGGTCTCCTAGTTGGTTTGTTTTGCGTCTCTTTGTTTGGATATCCTTCTGTGAATGGGCCCAGAATCTGTGAGACAGAAGTGTGGAAAGATCACAGGAGGAGTACCTATGGAGACGTCCCCAGGGCCCTTCTGTATGAGAGTGGATCTCTCTGGTTTCTGTAGATGAACGTGGAGGATGCTCGTGCAAAACAGCTAGAGGCTATCTTCGGTTCAGGTTTTGCTTCCAGGAACCAGGAGGACTGTGTATTGTTTTGTGTGTTGTTTTATTTTTGTCTTTTGTGCATCCTCTTTCTGACTTAAGAGACTGATGTAATGGGACAGGCTCAAATCACGACTTCTTTGACTTTGATATTGATCACTTACAGGATTTAGAGATAGGACCATAAGCATAGGGGTATATTTTCCTAAAGGAATGAGACAAACAACCTCGACCCACCTTAAACATTTCATGGAAAGGAGTCAGCCTTGGCCTGTAGTGCGGGGGCAACACCGGCAGGTTTGCTGTACATGCACAAAGCTGCGGGGCAGCACGAGTGTATGGATGGGTGGCTGGGCTATACAGCCTTGTTGTTACAATGTAGTGAGGCTGCATGCCTGCCACAGTTGTAGGGTGCGGATGTGCCCCAATAAGATTTCAAACACTGAACAGAGAATATGGGGTTAATTGCTATGGCTGGAAAAATTAACACTCTTTTTCCCCCATGCTGCATGCCTCCCTGGCCCCTCCCATGCTGGTGGATGGGTTCCCTCCACCTGCCCTGGGAGCCGTGTGCCTCGACTTCTGGCCAAACCTGACCAAGGTTTGACTCTGTGGGCCAAGGGCATTGGCTATAGGTGTTAAGTGCAGTGGCAGTGACCATGTTGTGACACTATAGCCAGACTTCCCTCGACCAGAGCAGCTTTGGTCGTTCAGATCCAGTGGGTTATAAGTATCTGTCATCATTTAGTGGGGCTGGTTACAAGTTACTATTGGTTAGGGTGTGGAAAAGAAACTACTGTTTGTCTCAGATGTTTCACACTGGCACAGGATTTTATGTGATGTGAATTTAAAGTTATGTATGTTCTAGTATATGAATGTTTTTGTTCATGTTTAAAATATTATAGCCATACAATATATTACATACTACTGAGGGAAATCATAAGAAAGATTTTGGTAAGAGTTTTTATGTTGTCTGAGAAGCGAGAAAGACGTTGGTACGTTGTCTGAAAAGGGAGGAAGCAGGAGATTGAAAAAATAAAGAGAGAAAAATGGATTAAAGGTTTTTAAAAAGTTATAGAAGGTCAGAAGGGGATGTGAACTATGTTTGCTGTGGATTCTCATACCTGCAAATACTGAATGTGCTTGTTTTATTGAAAAGTATGTCTCTGTAGGTTTTTCTTGCAAGCATGGAGCTGAGACAGAAATGGTTTGGATATTTTTGCTGCCTCTGCCACCCACCTGAGCTCTGATTACTGGATTTGGGTTAGCAGAAATTCAGGTGACTTTTTGATGTAGATGTGTTAAAACTGTCTGTGCTGTTCTTTATTGAAGAGCTGGATTATGACTCTTCCTTCATGTCGCTCTGTCAGTCTGAGCCCCTGACACAATGACAAGGAGAAGAAAACAAAGCAGAAGAGTCAAAAAATTTGGACTTGGTTTATGTGAACATTCTTTAGCTTCAGATTTAAGTTTATTTTGTTAGATATGGTCAAAAATCTGTTAAAATAAAAATAAAACTAATTAAAAGTTAATTAGTAAGCCAGGCGGTGGTGGCACACGCCTTTAATCCCAGCACTCGGGAGGCAGAGGCAGGCGGATCTCTGGGAGTTCGAGGCCAGCCTGGTCTACAAGAGCTAGTGCCAGGACAGGCTCCAAAGCCACAGAGAAACCCTGTCTCAAAAAACTAAAAAAAAAAAAAAATGTATGTTTAGCCTCCTTGTCTTTGCTAACTTTGTCGGGTTTAAGCTATTTGGATAAACTGAGTCACAGATTTTTGCATTGATACTAAGAGGAACTTCAATTGAAAAATTGTTTTCTAAGGCTCATACTTAACAGAGAGCCCACAAAGTCCTTTCCCCAAGGTCAGGCATTCCCTCAGGCTGCTAGGAGAAAGTAGTTACTTCCTAAGAAGGGTGCCTCCAGCCTCCCTCCTTATCTCTGGCAAAAAGAACTTGTGGCCCTTCCCTAAGGTGGGGCCTCAGTGAATTAGAACTGGTCAAGGGCAATGCTAGCTCCAGTGCTCCCTCCTGATCCCATTTCACCCCAGGCCTTTTCCTTGCTTTCACAGGAGACAGTATTAACAGCTGGACACAAACTGGTTCTATTTTTACCCTCGCAATGACTCTTTATTAGCGTCAATTGAAAATCACTATTTTTTTAAGGCTAATCCTGACAGAATGTAAAGTTTTGGTTTTATGAAAGCTGCTAACTTATTATAGACTGTTAGGAAATACAAGTTAGTCAGTCATCCTTAAAGTACTGATATAACTAATTACGGGGATAAGCCTTAGTTAGTCCCCTGTTTAGGTTTTCAAAGTCAAACTTAAGACAAGTAACTAGAAACAAAGTTTGTCTAATCAGATAAAGCTACGCAGCCCTCATACTTCAGAGATCTGCAGAATATGGCATTTAAAATAATGATTAAAAAGTTTATTATATTAAACAGAGACTCTGAGATCCTAGCAGTGACCCACAGTCCCCGAAAAAGATCATGGGACACCATGATGTCTCCACCTGGATTACAACGATGCTGACCACTGGGTGAGATGTCCCAGTGCAACACCTGCTGCCAGGACCCGGTCCAGACTGTGGACAAATGGCAGGACATTGGAGAATTGACTGTACCACTTATGCCTAGACAAAATAAGGTCAGTGTTTTCCATGTCCCTCTTCCACAAGAAAAAAAAATCACCTTATTGGCCTGGCTAAGACTCTAAGACTGTTGTTCTGAATACTTTTGTCTCCAATTCTGTGGAGACCTGTATATGTGTATGACTGTGGTCCCTGTCATTTTTAATAGATTTGGAAACTACTTGGTCTGTACTCAGGTATACTTTATCTATCCTCGCTGATAGTATTGATGACTAAGTCAGCTATAATGTTGTCAGTTTAGCAGCAACAGGTATCCAGACCCTTGCACAAAGCTATAGCCAGCTTGTTAGCTCATTTTATATAGAGAGAAATCAAGCCTTGCTTTTTCTAAAGCTACTAGGTCTCTCGATTACAAAAAAATGTTTTAAGATATATAAAGATCTGAGGATATAAAATCTCATAAGCTTTGAGGGTCTAAAATGATTTAAAATGTAAATACAGGTTAAGATATGGAAAATATTTCTGATTTCTTTCCCCTTCTATGGTATAGTTCTGGTAAGCTAACAGAGCAATGACTACTTACTGTTCGGGTCACAAGCTCAAGATTTTAGATTTAGCCTGGTTGTCATCTAAATATAAACGTAAATGTGTTTCTCATAAGGCCAAAGACATCTCTGTCCAATTCATACTTGGATCTCTGGACAGCAGAAAAAATATATATGCTTCTAACCAAAATCTGGAGTTTTTGTTGGGACTCAAAGGTATGAGTCTACCCTGCTGTATACAGATACCCATTATCTGCCTTTATCTATGATATGGATTTCAATAGGGGCCTGAAAGCTTCAAATGTATTATTTTCCTTTAAGTACATAAATTTTAACTTCTGTTCCTAATTTAAACTTCTCAATTGGTTTCACTTGGCCTGCAGGTACATCTAAGCATCAGTAGCTGACTACAGCCTGCTCCAAATGACTGCGAGCCTTGGACTTGCTGAAAGCTGATGTCGATTAGTCCAGCCAATGTGAGTGTTCCCTGTCTCTTCAACAGAGTCTGCGAACCAGATGCTTCTCATCAGTGTCCCATTGCCTGAATTCCTTCCTTATCTTTGGCTTGCCTTTCTTGGGCCCTGACAACAACACCCCAATGTCAGCTCAAAGTAGTTACAGAAAAGAACACATCATCCCATGCTTCCTGCCCAGAACAGGTTGAAGTGCTGAGACAAGGGGGAACTCTCTTGTCTACCTATAGTACCCATTGATATACCAGAAAAGTAGGCCCAGAGTTGTCAATTAATGGATTTATTAACTAAAATAGTCCTACAGTAAAAAGACACTTTGGTTCTTTATGCGGAACCACAGTACCAAAGAGGACATTCAGGATTGTAATTCAATTTGGTTGTACTCAAAAGATCAGAGCTACAGGGCCTGATATCAGAGAATGACCACTGTACTAAAACATAATCTGTTAGCTAATGGTTCTTAGGTTCCAATACTATCTCCTTAAACCAATGGGCAAGCCGGACCCGTGACTGGGTCCTGTCATTGGTACCTGTGAAGAGGGAAATGTAGGTCCCTACCATGATAAGCTCAAGGGAGGTCTGAGTCTCAGTAGTTAAACCTGAGGCAATCAAGAAAGACCACAAACTGAGACCACCCAGGAACAGATCATCCAAAGAAAATTCCTAATGTTCCACCCATTGTAGATAGGATCATCTGCCAGCACACATTTACAAGGACACCCCTAGACAAATGTCAGACAATCAGGGGTCCTTACCTTAGAAAACCCTCACCCTCACCTTTGCTACTATAAAAATCCAACTCAACTGAACTAGGGGCTACCAACCACTCCAATACGTTGGACACATGGAGAGTCCAAGTTTGCAAACTTGTATAAGAATAAAGGCTCTTTGCTTTTATATACAGGACTCCATCTCCTTGTTGATTTTGGGGAGTCTCCTTGATCTGGGCATAACACTGGTATCTGGTGAGTGAGCGGATATATCAGACAAAGATAGAAAAACAATACAACGTGTGGAGCTGCCTTCTAGAGGTTATTGTGTTAGTGTTCATTCCGTCATCTTATTAGTGAGAATAGCAGGATAAAAAGGTCCATGCCAAAGCATTTACAGAGCATCAATACATAAAAGAGAATCACAGAACAAAACAAAACAAAAAAAATAGGCCAAATCAATTAATCCCCCAAGTTAGCCCTTCCTTCCCCGTAGAAATCATGAGGACAAGCCGGCTTAGCACTTCTTAGAAAGTCATGCTGCTGTGCTGCTGTCATGGCCAATGATACGGAGAAGGGGAATGGCGAATTAGTTTATAACAATAGGTTATTCCAGCACGGGGTCAGGTAGTAGATGGTGATGGCCTATGCAGTAGGAAAGAAGGCAAAGGGAAGAAGCAAACACTAGAAGGAATTCACTCATCTTCTGAATGATCTCAGCCTCAGGATGGTCATGCTAACCAGTTGCACGGAGACTGGAATATATCAGGCAATTATGATGCAAGAGAATCTACATTCAGAATTATGAACAAACACTTACCACCTAGAAGGAAAGTTTATTTTTAAAATGAATCCAGAGGGAAAGATAAGAAAAACACATTTTCATATGGTTAGTGCTTATCATAGCAACTATACATCCCACAGATTTATAATAGTATGTGTTGTATAACAAAGAAGATTATTACACAAAACCTAAGCACTAGACAACCCTAAGTATACAGTATATACTTTTATACACTCAACCAAGGCTGAGAACTAATTACCACCAAAAATACAATCCAGATGATCCAGAGAGATTTATTGTCATTAGAATTTCCCCTTTTATATAAGTAACATGCTACTTTAGGCAACTGCTAATTATCTATGTTCAGCACAACTAAAGGCAACATTAGAGTATTCTTCATCCTGGTGTCAAAGGAAATGCAGATTTGCTTGTTTGCTCACTTCTTTGTTGTTTAGCAGTGCACCTCTATGGATTTCTGGGTAGCCTCAAACTCTCAATACTCCCACCTTAGTTTCCTAACTTCTGGAATTCCAATAGTGTGCCACATGCCCAATGCATGAGGATCCCCTCAGGAGATCTGAGGCTGGGATCAGGATAGATGGCCCTGCCCTTGTGATTCTGCAGCTGTGTTTCCAGGCACCAGGAGGTCCACAGTGCATCTACATTCAACCACAGCAGGTTATCTGAATAAAAATCAGTCGTCATATCCATACTTGCTGCTTTATTTCAAATTATTATGAGCAGTAAGATTTATGCTAACTTCAAAGTATTATTAAAGCATTATGAGCTTTTTTAAAAAGCAATCCAAATGCAAAAGAAATGTTTCCCAAATCCAACAACTTTTAAAGACATTATGAGAACCTCAACATTTTTCAACAAGAATGAAATATTAGCATATTCTTCCATTATAAGACATTTCTTATCAAAAATGATAAATATACAATTATTTTAGGTTAATGGGATTTCAAAAACATCTAATGTGAAGAAGCTTCTTTATGCTGAATAGATTTAACTTAAAGGTCCTACAGAGCCCCACACTAACTCTTTAGAAAGGAGCTCTATAGTATCAAGATAATGGAATATTTGGGATAATGGAACAGCTGCTAAATAGTAATTTTCAAATAGTTTATAAAATTAGTAAGTAAAATATATAAAGTCAAGGGCTAATATATTCAATTACATAGAAACTTGAAATTTTCCTTCAAGTTACATGAACCTAGAACTTTGTCCTAAATAATAGAGATTAGTTTATATTTACTTAAAATACTCCCATTTCCCAAATATGAAGTGGATAACTAAAATGATAAAATTTCATTTCTATTACAGGTCATAAATTTATGATGTACATCTTTGATTTCAAACAGAAGATGAGATAGTTTGGTTTTGTGTTAGGTTTTATTTTGATATTTTAGCCAGATAACAAAAGGGGTGAGTTGAAGAATTCAGAAAAGACCGAATTGTTATACCTACTAAAACTTAAAAATGGCAGTTTCAGTTCTAACTTCTATTATTTTTCCAACATTGTACATCAGCCACTAACCAGTCTAACCAGAAGACAAAACAAAATCTAAAACAAGTAGCCTCTGCCTGCCATCTGGTGGAGGAAGGTGATATGGAATTTATACACTGAAACCATACCAGGCCCTCAGCTCCTTCAACAGAGTGGTGCCCAGATGTGATGGACTAAATCCACTTAAAAACCTGAGAAGGCTTAAAAATAAGGGAGACAGAGTTTAACACAGATTTTTGCTGTTTGTTGGTGGCATGCTATAGAGAGATTTCCTGATTCCGCAACAGCAGAAAAAAAACGCTGTGTCAATTTAAAGCGCAGCTTCTTGGGTCTGTGCTGCCAGCGTGAACTCTGGCTTTAAAGCATTTCAGTGGCTTTTATGGGACTGGATGTTTGTGTTCCCACTTGGGATGGGAAGGAGAGTGCTCTGAGACATTCTGATGGCTCAGCGCTCCTGCCTGCACCTGGGCAGATGGCAGAATCAGGCTTAGGCAGGCGGGAGAGCATGGTGGATTCCTGCCAGTGTTTTTAGACTGGGCAGTGCTCTGCGTGTCAGATTTGGATGTAACTTGGATGAAAAGAATTTCTGTGCTGCACGCTCAGTCTCAGAATTAAAGTGCTGAGTGCCACTCCTACCTGGCGGCCCCAGAGCTAGCACAAAACGGTACGTCCTCCATTTTGAAATTTTCCTGACTCAGCAGCAGGAAAAAAACCTGTGTTGTTTTAAAATGCCGGCTTTCTGGGCCGTCCTGCCAGGGCAAACTCTGACTGTTTGAGGCAGGAGGGCCGACTACAGAGAGAGGACTTGTGTGTTGTCTGTGGATATAATGCTGTAGCTTACTTGCTGGCAGGGACCTTGAAACGCCATAGAGTTGTGGCTATAAACATGGCTATAGCCTGTATCTCTGCCATGAGGCTGGAAAGCTAAGGAATGGACTGGATCCAGCTGGCAAAGCAATGGCTTTAGTCCTACCCATATTGCTTGGTAAATTAAAGACTCGATAGCTCTCCTCTCTGGGGCAGACGCCTCAGACAGATGCCAGGCTCCTCTTTCCCAGGCAGCTCCGACCCAGGATGGACATAGGCTAGAATCTTCCCAGTAAGACTGATGCTACACAGAATATTAGAGATGGGTTGATTGGGATATGAGAATTAGCCTATAAGGGCTAGAGTTAATGGGCCAAGCAGTGTTTAAAAGAATACAGTGTCCATGTAATTATTTCGGGTGGCAGGAGCTGGGTGGCGGAATGCAGCCCTCAGCTCCTTCAACAATCTTGTATTTAAAATTACTCTCTGTGCTAGCATGTGGAATGAAAAGGATATTTCTTTCTTGGAAAATTTATATTTATCTACATGTTACTGGAATGCTCTAGAGAAAAAGGCAAGGAGGGGCAGAGAAAAAATCTGTATGAACACAAACGCAAAGACAAGCTTGCAACGTTGCAGATCCTATGAGACAACGTCACAAACCTACACTTACATGGCCATGCAGATCTGTGTTGAGCAGCATCATAGCACACGTGAGGCAATGGACTCCATCTGCAAAAACAAGGACCACTGTTAACATCGCAAATGCACAGCTGCACTAGACACAACTTTGTTTGGAGGGTAAGACATGGATAAGTTGCCAGTACTTCCAAAGACAGTTGAACCCTTCTAATGACAAGTAAATTGGTACCTCCTCTCTGAAGGGCAATTTGGTATTACATGTGCAAAACCATGAAGCAGTGTCATTTAACACAGCAACTCTTCTGTGGCTTTACACTAAGGAAACAACTAAGAATCTACATAAATACAAGAATACAAAGTCAGACATTGCTCACAATGAGAGACAAATATAACTCTGCAGAAACTAAAGCTTGTAATGTTAAGGACATTAGGATTGTTGTATAGGAATATAGGCTAAAGTGAAAAGATACTTGATAATCAGTCATATGAGAAACATATGTGCTGTATAATTCTACTAAATGTAAATATTTCTAAAAGAATATATCAAAATACAAAGCTATCTCTGGATCAGGACACATATTTTTGATTTATTTGCATTTTCTCAATTTTCTGTAGAATATGGTATCAATATGAAAAGGAATCATTTAATACTCAAGATGTATAGTTAATAATAGACATATTTTGTAGCATTCTTTAAAGACCACATTTAGATTGTATTGTCTTTCTAGGATGTTTAGGTAAAGCCAAAAGTAAAACACTGAAATAATCTAGGAGGATTAAAAAATTAAATATTCAAAAAAATGTGGTCAAAACCTGAAATAACATTTCCAACTTAAATGGGATTATCACTTTCATCTTACTTTATATGCAGAGTTAAACACTTACCTTCAAATATCAGTTAGCGTTTCTCTCCCCTAATTCTTAACCCAAGTATAGCATAGGATAATAGCTTTAGAGGAAGTGAAACCTTATTAATTTATGCCAAACGCACAGGAAAGCTAGTCTGTTTTTGAAAGCACATGCTTCAGGTTAGTGGGTAGTCTCTCTAGTTACCCATGCCCCACAGCGTATTTATTCCATCCCAATTGCTTATCACACGTTCAGAAGCAGTTCCTGGAGTTACTGTAAAAGACAGCAGCCAACACCCAACCCTCCTCAAGAGCATGTCCATGCACTCCCACATGCCTGTTCTATCCAGGCCTGCTAACTTCCCCTTGACTTGCAGGTGTAACAGAAACAAGGCTTCTCCACTTTTTCGGTTCTCTAGTTGGTGCTGACCCAGTGACAGAACTGACAATCAGTCCACAAAGTATCAGTTTGCACATAAAAATGTGATATTGATGATCAAATGCTGAACTGACTAGCTACAGCCTGGAGGATTGGAGTGAGGAAGGACTTTGGTTACTATCAATCTCTAGTCTCAGATAATAATTATTCCTTGTCCATATCAATTTATTCCACAATTTATAAATTTGTAAGAAACTTCCCACTTAAAAGGGAATATGCCTGACTTAAAACTTGAAGTTGTGCATTGCGACTGTATTTTAAATGGAAAAGGTATCTCCTTGTGGGTAGGCCAATAGTTAAATAGTTAAATATTATGTTACTCTGTAAAAACAGTACCACAAACAAACTGATAGTTCACTAAAGTCATAAGTGAACGGCAGCTTTAAAGATTTTAATTAATATCAAACAAAAGTACCTGAGATTCAGGAAAGTCTCCATTGAGATAGATAAATATGCAAAAGGAAAATCTGAGCTAAACACACTGATTTTCAAGAAGTATAATGACTGGACTGCTGTGGAATAATCCTTCTGTATACTGTAAATATGTACTACTCTCATTGGTTAATAAAGAGCTGACTGGCCAGTAGCCAGGCAAGAATTACAGGTGGGACAACCAAACTAGGAGAATTATGGGTAGAAGAAGGGCGGACTCAGAGGATATGCCAGCCACTGAGGAAGCAGGCCATGTAGAAATGAGGTAGCATGCCAGGATCCACGGGAAAAACAATAGATAAGAAATATGGGTTAGAGTGTAAGAGTTAGCTAGTAACAAGCCTGAGCTATTGGCCAAGTATTTATAATTTATATTAAGTCTCTGAGTCAGTTATTTGGAAAGTGGCTGCCAGTTATTTGGGAGCAGGCGGTCAGGACAGGGAAACTCCACTGACATAGGACATATAAGAAGTAAAAAAACCAATAATGTATCACTAACTACTTTGCACATAAAATCCCAGCGTTCAAAGCTAAACATATGAAGACAATATAAATAAATACCACCATACTATGAATTTTTTAAAAGAATAAATTAAGAGAACAAAATACATTATTAAATATTCCTTAAAAAGATGATGCCATAAAAAAACTAAAATGAAAGGGAAAGAATGAGAAAAGAAACTAATGATTCCAGTTTGGATTTAAATAATTAGGAGAAGGCAAATTAAATATAACTTCTTACATTTTTACAGTAAAATATAACTTTTATAATAAGGAAAATAATCATAGTCATAAAATTACAAGCTTTCCATTAGATTACCTTGTGAGGTGATAGTGTCTGGATTACAATAAAAATATCTATTGGAGAAATGTATTAATACTCTTTCACGCTCCTGGGTTTCTCCCACAAGAGAAAATGCTTTAAAGAAATACCTGAGAAAGAATAATAAAGAAGAGAAATGTTTAAGCAGTTTTCATCTTTTGTATTTAACAGTTAACTTAGAGAAATGTAAGAGAATAAGTATACAAAAGCATCCTACAGTCCTTTCTCCCTACTTCCTAGAATATTCACTAGATAGAACTCAATATAAACAAATGGAAATTTAAATTCTATAAAATGTGGGCCAGACAAATGGCTCAGCAGGTAAAAGCTTGCCACACAAGCCTAAGAATGTGAATCCATATTTCATGTGAAAAGTGAGATTTGGTAGCATGCACCTATAATTGCAGAATTAGTTGAGGACATGAGAACTGCCCAGAAGTTCATAGGCCAGTTAACCTAGAGAACTCCGTGTAGCAGCAGAAACAAAAAGAGAGGCCTTCTCAAAAGCAAAATGGAAGGCTAAAACTGAGTGTCTTCTAATTTCCATGCTGGCTGTACCACATGCACAGAAAGAAAAATGAAGGAAGGAAGGAAGGAAGGAAGGAAGGAAGGAAGGAAGGAAGGAAGGAAGGAAGGAAGG
>JABTXL010012489.1:296314-314260 GCA_025134845.1 Neodon shergylaensis | reverse complement strand
AAGGAAGGAAGGAAGGAAGGAAGGAAGGAAGGAAGGAAGGAAGGGTGAGAAAGAAAGAGAAAGGGAGGGAGGATGGAAGAAGGAAGGAAGAAAAGTAAGCCTCTATAAAATGTCACAGGAAGAACAGATAGGCCAATACACAAAGAAAACTGAAAAAGGCAGGCAATTTATATTGTGATTGTCAAATGGTATTTTTTAAAAGATCAATTATATTAAAAAGAAAAAGACAGACATTTATGACTCATTTGTACAATCATACTAGCTATGTGTTAAAACCCACACATCAGGGTTCAATAGTGATGTAACCTCCACCTGTCTGCTTTGCACACAGCAGATCTGGGTTAATTTATTTTCCTGTTTTCACATCATCATAGATTCATGAGGAAGAAACTGGAAAATATAATCTTAAGTTGTTCCTTATGTCAATCAATATGCTACTTATAAAAATCATTTAAATTTTTCTAAGACTCTTACTATCATAAAGTACATATAATAAGCTTGATTTTCATGAGAATATTTTACTCTTATTAGAGATTTGTACTTCATGATCCTAACCCACACTGATCACTATTTCTTTACAACTTTTGAAATAAACATATAACAGCAGAAAGCAAAGGTCTAACTCATCCCTTTACTCTTAGATGCTTTCATTAAATAACAACAGCCTGCAAGCAACAGGAAAGCGGGAACAGTATAACAAAGCTCACTTCCCTGCCCAGGCTTCTGCTGTCTGACTTGCAAAATTAAGGGATTATACAAGATGATCAGAACTCACTGAGGTTCACATGTTTTAAAAGTAGTTCATAAGATTAAATGCTCACTAGATTTTATGTTTAGTAGCTCAAATGTGAAAAATGAGTATTGGTGGGCCTTCATTTTCAAAAACTTATCAGATAGTAATATTATATTTCACAGATACATTCTGTAGATTATATTGGTTGAGCTATTTTATTCCATTGAAGAATTAATAACAAAATATAATCTGAAAAGATTTTATACTTGCTATTTTAAGTAAATACTTAAGGGACAAAGACCTCTAATTTTATAGTCAGTATTCTTTTTAACTGTCAAACTCCAAACTTCTTATTCAACAGAATTGAAAGTAGGGTCTCAAGGAGACATGTATGCCTGTGTTTATTGCAGAAGTAGTCACAATAGATAAACTGTGGATGGAATTCAAGCAAGCATTGATCGATGAGTAGATAGGAAAGCAGTGCTATGTCCTGTGATGAATTAAAACATATAAAAACCTGGAGGCCAATATACCTAATAAGTAAAACAAAACAAAAACAACAAAACAAAAAAACCCTCCAAATATTGCCTGAGGCCAGGTACACGAAGTAGTCAGCACAGTCAAAAGAGTGGCTTCTGGGGGAGGTGTATACCAGGTACAGTTTTAGCTCCGAGAGGAGCAGAGTAAAGGAAATTAGTGACTGACAGTGCTCGGCTGGATCAATGTATTATTGGCAGTGACGGGGCCCTTGAAATGGTTAAGATAAGAAATTTAGTTGCATATTTTTACTGTAATAGAAAAATTAAAAAGAAACTCTCAAAAGAGACTTCCCCCCAGATTTGATTTCAGGTCATACTCTCCTATGTTCTATGGACTCAAGTTTACTATTCCGTGCAGGATATCAGTTCATGTTTATTTCTCTCTTATTCTCTGCGTAGGACCCAGTCTCGTCTAAACTCACAAAGTAAATGGAATTGGGGTAACAAAAGGAGTCCGACTGCAAGCAGAGCTCAGGACTTCCTCTGCTGAGAAGGCGAGACTCGGAGATGATGCAGAACAGAAGTGAGGTTTCATCATACCTGAGAGACTGATCCAGCGTCATCCCTGTGAAATCGAAAAATTTCAAATACTCTTCTGCAACTAGTTTGCTAAATTCATTACTGCAAGGAAACAGAGGAGAGTTGTTTACTGAAATGACAACCATTCAAAAAAAAAAAGAAAGAAACAACAAAAAAATTCAGACCCATATCAGTCTTAAGAACATACTTTTTGCCTAGATGTTTTGCAACGTCTGATCTTTTGAATCTGTCTAGATGGTATAAGCGTCTGGCCAATCGTTTTGCTGCTTCCACGTTGCTGTTAGTACCATTACTGAGACTTTCTGTGGTCTCTTTCTCCAGAATTTCGGTGCTCCCCATTTCAGAATGAGCATCTGGCTGTGTTTTCACCTCAGCATGGCTATGGCCACCACTTTAAAAAAAAAAGAAAAAGAAATAGAAATTTTTTCATGTATAGCAACACAGAAATAATAGATGAAGTTACTGTAACAATGTAAAATAAACTATATAAAATTATTTAAATAAGATTGTGTTTTATTTAAATATTTCACAAAAAATATATTCAGGCACTATATTTCTAAAGACTATAAAAATAATTGCCTAAGTCAGTGGTTCTCAACCTTCCTAATCTATGACCCTTTAATACAGTTTTTCATGCTGTGGTAACCCCAACCATAAAATTATTTTTGTTATTAATTTATAACTGTAACTTTGCTATTGTTAAAAATTGTAATGTAAATATCTGTGTTCTCTTAAGCGATCCTTCTAAAAGGGTCACACGACACTGCCAAAGGCTCTCCACCTACAGACTGGAAATCACTGGTCTAAGCCCTAAAACAAACGGTTTCCATCTTAGGACTTATTTTATTATTTATTATTTTTAAGTATTGAGAACTCCAATAAGTTTCTGTTTAGTGTCAATTTTATGTATTAATATGTACCATGCTGGTAAATAAAATGTGGGGCACTTAATATGTTCAGTATATTACTGTGCATAATATTAATACATTTTTTGCTAAAAACCATATTCTCTAATAATATAAAATTAGGTGATTTATACTTTTTTACAGATTGCTGGCTAGCTTTTAGAGGACAGCAAGACTCTCAGAACTACCTATTGGTTAAACCTATTAATTTATTGTTTTGACTGAAGTATTTTGAAAAAAATCTGACTTCACACAGATACTTAAGTTAAAAATGTATATTTTAATATCCCATTTAAATAACTGTGGATATATTTCATATATCTATAACATGAGAATAAGAAAAACATAATTTCTTAAATGTCAGTTGTAATATAAAGCATATTCCATTATGCTTTTGTACTCATACAGTAGATTCAACCCTATACTTGTTTTTCCTATACCTCTAAGTGGATCTTTTATCTGTGTGTGATTTTCAACTGCTATAATTTGTTTTTTATAAAGTATTTATAAACATGTCTCATCCCACAATATTAGAAAAATCCCTTGTATTTAAGTTGTTACAGTCCTCAGAAATGTAGTCAAGTACCAGGAAACTACTAAAATTCCAGTGAGAGATGGCTTTCCAAAATTGTTTCGGTATTTCATTTTTAATATTTTCTTTATTTACTCATTTATTTTTGAGTCATAGTTTTATTATGCAGTCCTGGCTGACCAGGAACATACTATAGGAGACTGGACTCCAACTCATAAAGATCCTCCTATCTCTGTATCTCAAGTGCTGGGATTAAAGTAAAGGCATGTGCCACCAACCTTGGATGGATTTCGATTACCAAAATGTTAGTTATTAATAAAAATTTTAATTTAACAACTGCCAGACATTTGTTGATTGTTCCCCTTAAATAGCAACTCCTCCTCAGCACTCGCTCGTCAGGAACCTGAAGCTGCTCTAAGAGAAGCTGAGAGAGCAGGGACTATGATGTCCCAGTGCCTTTGACATCCACCTACGCGAAGGGAATCTGAGAATGGAGAGCACAGGCTATGATGTCCCAGTGCCTTTTATATCCATCTACGTGAAAACTCGATTCCCTGCACATGTCAGCTTCCTTGTTCCCAGTAGAGACCACAGGGCGAGTTGAGAGCACAGAATAGAGGAGGACCAAACCCACAGTAACTATTTTCACCTTCAAGTCCAATTAGAAAGCACTGTCAACAGCAAACAATGAGCTAAACAAAAATAGACTTATAGAAACAAGGGTTCATGGTAGAGCCACCTTCACTTTCCAACAAAAAATACCTGCCAACAACAACAAAGTGCTTGCTTATGATGAACTCGTCATGAAAATGAATGTAGATTTCATTCCTACGTAGAAAGTTAAAACTGCCAATCATTGTGTGAACACTTTATATTTTATTAACTATAACACATCTATAGAAATAATTTCATAGAAATTTCATATTAAGAGAAATTCAGTTTTTACCCCATCAGTAATAGAATATAAAATATGCCAAGAATAATGTTGGTTACAACCAAATAAGTTACATATAAATATACACACACATATAAACAAACATATATATATATATACATGCATCTATGCATACAAATATCTATATGTATGTATATACATGCACACACACACATACACAAACACATGCACTTACACTTCCTTCCTGCAGTTGTGTTCCCACAAGTCTTCCTGTCTTTCTCTACATAATAGCTATAATGCAGTACAAACAAATGCCAAAGAAAGACTTTCCTTTACTGGTTACTGTTAATTCCTCACATGCTCATGCCTTTCTTATTAATCACTTCATGCAAGCACTGCAGTCTAATAACTTGATATAATCGACTGATTTTATTCAAATGTAATTATAAATTTCAAAAAACATTGTTAACAAAAATCCTAGTTATTTTTCTCACAGTCCTCATGCCACGCATCTGCTTCTTCCTTCTAGCTTCATGCCCAACCTAGCTGACTTCACTTCATCTTCCTGTGGCCGGGTAGGGGTGGGGGTAGACGCAAGAAAGATGTGATTGTAAAATCTATGTACATCAGTCTTTTCTGGGTCTTCTTTCAAAACAACAAATAAATTACTCTCATTAAAAGGAGAAGATGGGGACAACGCAAGGATAAACACCTTCATTCCAAGACATCTTCAATCTGTCCTTTTCCCACAGTTTATAAGATTACTTGAACCACACGGAAATGTTCCTTTTACATCAGAAGTCATGACAATATGATGACAATACTGCTCACCAGCAATAATGCATGCACAACGTAACGCCCTTGACAACTATGCCCATACTTCGCATATGTCAGGGCCATACTTCTTACTGAAGCTCCTTCTCCTTCCCTTCTCCACCCTAACTCCAATTCTGCCCAACTACCTAGCCTTCCAAGAATTTGGCCCCTGTGACGTCATGTTACTATGACCTCATGTTGCTATGACCTCACATTCCAGCCCTGTTTACTGTTGGGGTTTCTGTAATGCTTTTACAGCCCCAATAAAAACAAGAGCCAGAACACAGGGGCCACTATGCATGAAGAGAATAAAGAATGAAGCAGCCCTGTCTTGTTCATACGTAATAAAGCAGACTGAAGAAGCCCTCAAGAGAGACAACACCCCATTCTTTTCCCCTAAATACACCAAACAGCACCCCTCTAATACAGTGACTATTAGACACTTCCAGGGGTGAGATGTCTGTCTCCCTCTTGTATATTTCAGCTCCATTCCCTGCTTGTCTTGACAATCTCTTAAAAGTAAGATTTCTACCAATTATATCAGTGTCCCCACTTTTGTAGTCTAAGAAATGCTTATGTGGAGCCTTTAGTTCCCACAGCCAAGTAACCATGGCAACTCTCATCAATCCAGGTCAGATCATGGAGTCCAATCAATATACCTTCCCAGAACCTTTTCATCATCTTAACAGGCTGCTTGATTCTCCAAATAAATATAATGAAATGCCTTAGTGTCTAACTTTCAGATAACAACAAAATAGTGTTTTATGTACACATCTTTAACAAATATTGCAAGAACATATTTATACTAATTTTTTAAAAAAATCACTATCTTAAACTTGAGATTAACTAGGCATTCAATATTATGTCTGGCAATCTTATTTTTTTAAAAAAATGTTTGTTCAAAACTTAAAGAGTTGTACTAATGGTGTTCCTACCACTGGTTTCACAATGATACTTTTTAAATGTGTTTTGACTTCCTTCTGTGACTCACTTCACATTTCTGGATTTTTTTGTAGTTTGATCAAGACTGACAGCTGCTGATAATGAACGGAGTCTTCTCTAATGCCCTCTGTATACAAATGGAAAACTTTCCCGTGTGTTTTCATTGTCTCTCCTAGCCATCCGACCACCACTAGAAATGTAACAATATGTGTACTTGACAAAACTCTTACTCAAGACAAAAATTCTTATCCCAGGGCATGATATACAAGGCCCGACACAAGCAGACAATAACTTCTCTTTTCGAGTTATAATCGACCTTATTCGGGAACCTTGAATCAATCTACGGAGTATTCCCTCAAGCCTCATGTTTATTCCTTACTTGTATTTTGTTTACTGAAATATTCTAAGTACCCGAACTGATGGAGGTGGGTCTTGTATCTTATCTGTTGCTTTCATTGGTTAACTAATAAAGAAACTGCCTAGGCCCATTTGATAGGCCAACCCTTAGATGGGTGGAGTAAACAGAACAGGATTGGGGGAGAAAGGAGCTGAGTCAGTGAGTCGCCATGATGCTCCCACTCCAGCCAGACGCAGGTTAAGATCCTCCCTGGTAAGCGCACCTCATGGTGTTACAGGGATACTAGAAATGGGTTAGATCGATATGTAAGAGCTAGCCAATAAGAGGCTACAGATAATGGGCCAGGCAATGTGTAAATGAATACCGTTTCTGTGTAATTATTTCGGGGTAAAGCTAGCTGGATGGAGGGACGTAGCCCAGCCGCCCCAGTTGCAACAGATTGGCGCCCGACGTGATGGACTAAATCCACTTAAAAACCTGAGAAGGCTTAAAAATAAGGGAGAGAGAGTTTAACACAGATTTTTGCTGTTTGTTGGGCAAACTCTGGCTTTAAAGCATTTCAAGGCTTTTATGGGACTGGATGTTTATGTTCCCGCTTGGGATCGGAAGGAGAGTGCTCTGAGACCATACAGATGGCTCAGCGCTTCCCGCCTGCACCTGGGCAGAATCAGGCTTAGGCAGGCAGAAGAGCATGGCGGATTCCTGCCGCATTACAGAGACGTGTTTTCAGACTGAGCATTGCTCTGTGTGTCAGATTTGGCTGTAACTTGGATGAAAAGAGATTCTGTGCTCTGTGCCTGGAACTGTATATGGCTCAGGGGCACCAAATGGCTCTGAGGCAGGAGAGGCTCAGCTCCACCATGCTGAACTGAGCAGGTCTCAAGCAGGACCTACCGTAATTACTGTGATAACAGCGCAGTTAAGGTTTAGACTGGGCAGGACACAGGCAGTACCGTATTACTTATACATGGTGCAACTTAAGTTTTTAAGAACTGCTTAACATTTTAAGAAATGCTCCTGGATATTGAAAAAATGTTACAGATTCACAATAAAACAGATTCAGACATAAAAGACCACACTGTTGGATGAATGTACGTAGGCTTGAGAGAGAAAATAAAAAGAATATAGAGAATAAAGTTAATGGTTTAAAAAAAAAAGGATAAAGTCTTTAAAGAGACAGAGTACAGATAGTTATAGATTAAAAGAAATAAAGAAAAATAAGCCACGTAAAAATGGAAAATTCACAGAGAGTCTGGATTATGTACATTGTGTTTTCTTTAAAATTTTTGACTATGAAGGAGCTAAGTACAGAGAGACATTTCATTACATGGGCTGCCAAGCTAAACCAGAATGGATATAAGGGTATTACGATTTCAGAATTTTGGTCTAAGGATATGATGCTTTGGAAAGGGTCTTCTTTTGTTTTCACAGAGGATGTGACCCTGTGGATTGCATCTATTCCGATTTGGTATGATAGACCTCGCCCTCCTGAAAGGTTGCTGTGAACATCTTCAAAAAATTTACTTCACTCAACTGCCAACTGAGATGAACCTGGCACACAGGTTACCCCATGAAAGATATGATTAACAGCGCCCCCATTCAGCAGGAAGCAGTTTGGAGAGAAAAAACTGCGCCCATGTTCCCAAATATTGTTTATAAATATGCTTTTACATTTAAAGGGGGATATGATATAGATATGAATAATTTGCATTGATATGGATTTTAAGGTCAATTTTGTTATATGTATATGTATTTCTGATCTTGATTAAGATATTGTGATTGCATAGTTCATTTTAAAATGTAATGTATAATTAGGAAATATAGGTTGTTAATGGATAATAGTCAAGCTTGTAGTCATGTTAGTTAGATTTTCTAGATATATAGAGATATATTTTAGTTAGATAGGCATTCTTCATATCTTTCAAAGACTGCAGAATATGGCATTTAAATGTTTTAATAACTTAGGGCTTTTCATGATAATGAGACACGTCTGCTCCTGGCAGCACCAATCTACTTCGAGAGGAAGATGGGCATCGAAGAGGATTCTTACGGAGTTTGATAGCCATTTGGGCAAGGAACTGCTCTTGCCTGGACTGATACATAAACTGGATACAGAGAACCTGCAGAGAGAGAACTGCTGAACTTGCCTAAAGGTGAGATGATCTTTCGGGGTTCCTGATTCATGAAAGAGTCTACGAGACATTCTGCAGGACACAACAGACAATGACTGAACTGCCTTTGAAATTTCCTGCTTCATGGAAATGTCTCTGGATACCATGGGCCTGTAGGCCGAAGATGGATGCCCCAACGGTACAGAGGAACTTTGGGTGACTGTCCAGGCAGCGAGATGTCTCTGTCATTTCTAGAGTTTTGGATTTCTTGTTTGCTTAAGTAATATTATTTCCTTCTGGAGTCTTTGATGGAGTTGAAGAATGGTTAGTAATAGTTATAGTTTTCCTTAGTTATGATAAGAGATAAAATAGATATAAATATTGTAACTGTAATTCTTACTTGATAACTGTTTTGTTATATGTAATTTTACGGTTAAAGTTAAAGCCTTTTTTGTTTAAATAGAAAAAGGGGAAATGATGGAGGTGGGTCTTGTATCTTATCTGTTGCTTTCATTGGTTAACTAATAAAGAAACTGCCTAGGCCCATTTGATAGGCCAACCCTTAGATGGGTGGAGTAAACAGAACAGGATTGGGGGAGAAAGGAGCTGAGTCAGTGAGTCGCCATGATGCTCCCACTCCAGCCAGACGCAGGTTAAGATCCTCCCTGGTAAGCGCACCTCATGGTGTTACAGGGATACTAGAAATGGGTTAGATCGATATGTAAGAGCTAGCCAATAAGAGGCTACAGATAATGGGCCAGGCAATGTGTAAATGAATACCGTTTCTGTGTAATTATTTCGGGGTAAAGCTAGCTGGATGGAGGGACGTAGCCCAGCCGCCCCAATTGCAACACCGAACCATTACGTATCCATCATCAGGAACTTGATAAACATTTGTTAAATCAATGAGGACATGAATATTAGAAGATGGCTAGCCGTAGCAGCTGATTAGCATACAACATAAAGAACTGGGTTCTAGAGTCCACTTGCCTATGCCCAGCTCCTCCCCCAAGCTTTCCTTTCTGCCTGTTTTCTAAGTCTCTTGGATGAACAGCCTACAGGCTACACTTAGCTGAGTGGCCGGCAAACAGTGAATGCTGAACCAGTATTAGATAATATCAGGTGACTAATATTACTACTAGAGGTGAGTGTGACTATTGGAGGTGCATGGCAGTTCTGAGTGTTTTGTTTCTATTTCTTTTGGGTCTATACTGTACTGTCTCTGCATGCCTGGGTAACAAACGCCATAACCAACCATGGCCAACAGGATACCATTTTCTTTCTGAGAGGCATCTTATGGTTCATGGTTTTGCATATACTTCACAATACCTTTAAAATTCATGTTGGCTAACTTTACTTCCTACCACGAAGATTGCTTTTGAGTCTTGATTTCAGAGTTCTGTGTCAGTCTAGTCTGTGGACCTGAAGATGTCAAAGGGGTCCTGAAGTCATAGCTAGCCACTGTTTAAGAGATCTTTAGAGTTGTCTTTCCTAGACAATGTATCCAAGGCAATGTGTCTGTCACCTCATGCTGATGTCATTTTTTTCAGTTAATCATAATGGATTAGAAAGTGTAAGCCACATGTCAGTGTTGGTAACAAACTTTAGCGGTAATGGAGGAAACTATAAGGTGGATTGCCCCAGACATTACACCCTTCTATTGAGTCATGTCAACCGAGTCTTGTGATGTGAATACAAAGTGGAGCTGACAGCAGTAGTTCGTGAGAGAGACAGGAGTTGTGAAGAAAGCAGTGTCACCAAAGAGTCACATCCCACGTAGGGGAAGGACGCAGCAGGTGGAAAGACGGCAGCATCCTTCTTAGAAAGCTCTTACTTCTCCGGGGCTCTGTAGGATGACAGAGAGTTTACAGAGCTTGGCAAGGGACTGTGGGCATGAAGAGAGGGCAAAGGGAACAATGTTTATGTATGGTGCCTAGAATATTTCAGTAAACAAAGCACAACTAAAGAATAAACACAGGTAAATGAATCATATATACTTGAAGACAATATTTGCTCTAGTAATAAAAGAACCAAAAGATAACAAGAATTTGAATTTGGATTACAGAGTAGATAGATCTATTCATATAGAAAGTGGTCACTGGAAGCCTATTTGAAAGGGCAACATTTGTACTTTACCAAAAATGAAAAGCATTTTATACAGAAAAAAAAAAACATTTTAAAGTCTAGAGCATGGAGCATGTGTGAGAACATGCTGGACCAGTGTAGCTCCATCAGAATGAATGAAGGAGAAGGTAAAGGAACCAGTAAGACTTAAAGGAGTACTCCATAGATGCAAATTTTTCAGTTTACAAAACTTCAATATATAACCTTTTTGTTACACTCTAAGCTCAAAATAAGAAAAAAATCTTTACAGTATTTTCAGAAAAATTGTGTACTAACATTAAGTGAAATTAATTTATAGCTATTTGAAAAGTACATTTAACTTGAAATATATTTATTACTAATTGTGTATACCTGTTGACAACTATATAACGTCTCAAAAAACTTGGGTCAAAGGGAATATAGTTAGATGGTTTCTCAGTACTAAGATTCTTCTACATCAGCTGGAGAAAATACAGTCATCAAGCTATGCCACCAAAAGAAACATAGCACAATCTACCAGGGAAGCCAGGAGCTGCAGTTCTTGCCATTCAACAACACTAATTGACACGATGACCCGAGACGGTTGAGAGCTCTTAGATGATCGTGTATTACATATGTATAGGCATGCGGTGAGCTATACCACTTTGGTTACGCTAAGGACATACTGTGGTAGCTCTTAGATGATCGCTTATTCCATATGGCTAGGTATACAGTGAGCTATACCACCTTGGTTATGCTAAGGACATACTATGGTATTCATAAAACGGTATCTCCTGACAATGCATTCTCAGAATGCATCCCTTTGGGCCATGCATGGCTAAGCTTTCAACTAGCAGCAGTTGGCATGGTATTTGTCTACTTTAGGGACTGTCTCCCTTTCAGTGTTGATAACCTACAAAAGCATTCTGTGTTCGCAGAAAAGTCCTACCATATCTTCGGTGGCCAGTGAATGGTTGAAGCTGTTGTGGGACAGCAAGGATACGCTGTTGCTGGAAAAGTGGATACAGGTAGATTTTTTTGGGCTCACTGGTCAGCCATTTTAGCCTGATTAATGACCCCAGGCTAGGGAGAGCCGTCTCAACAAAGTGTCTTCTGGCTTCCACATACGCACACCTGTGTACGCATACACCAGCATACAAAAGACAGACCAGAAAATTAATTTTCAATTTGCATTGTTAAAGGGGCAAGCCTTCATTGTTTTTGAAACAATGGAGTGTACAAGACCATGATGAGAGACCATAAAAATTCCAGGGAGGATACTGCTGCAGGGGTGGCCATGGCCATACTTCAGAGAGAGCACAGAATGATTTGCTACCAAGTCTTTCTTTGAGGAGTGGGAGTAAGAGTGAACCTTTCAGGCCAGCACAGCTTGAAGGGCAGACGTGTCACTGGCCAAGACCAGGGAGAGAAGCTGACTGTCTCAAATGAATTAGCCTTGAGATGTCCAAGGAAGCATGTGAGCCAGGGTCTCCCTCCAGGAAGTTCTCGGCTGTGTACAGGCCTAAAGGAAGGCCTTGGCATTTCCCGTTTATTACCCAGAATGATTGAGATGATTCTGGGCCACCACTCAGACCCATATGAAGCCATATTGACCTAGCTTGTCTCACATTTCTGAGTGCTCCAGCCTTGGGGCCTCTGTGCTGGTTCTTCTCTGCCCACAATGCCTTTCATGTCCTGAAAAAAGCATAACTGACATCTCTTTCAAGTTTTGCTCAAATACTACCTTTTCAATAAGGCTTCCTCTGACCACTTCTATACATGTTATCCACATAAACCCCAAATGGGATTCCTGATCCCTCTTGGTTCTTTGATTACACAGCAAATATTGCCTTAGAGGAGTTAGAGAGACATCTCAGAAGTTAAGAACACTCTTGCAGAGGGCACGGGTTTGATTCCTAGCGCCCACATAGTGGCTCACAACTGATTACAATTCCTGTTCAGAGGGATCCAATGCCATTTTGACTTCTGTGCTCCTGCACAAATGTGGTACACATACAAACACACATACACTGGGGCACACACATACATTCATAAATTAATGAATATTTTTTAAAAATTGCTTTCAAGCTTATGTATTTTGTTTGGAGTTTTGGTAGGATCCCTCTAGCTTGTATTATGAAAGTAGATGTTGGAGACTGCAGACCACCAGACACTGAATTTCCTGTTAAAACAAAACAAAACAAAACAAACAAACAAAAAAAAACTTGTTTTCCTCCACTCTGAGTAGCCTATAGCTGCTCTGAGCATGATACCCTGATGGCAGCAGAGTGGGTTCTGATGAGTCAGCAGCTGAAAGATCCTGAGAGCTGGGATGTGGCCAGAGCTCTATATAAGCTGCCCTGAACACAATAAAGAGGGCATTCTCGTAGGACAGGCTCTGCACTACAGGCATAGTACCATAGTACACGTAGTACAGGCAGATGGTACAGAGAGTAAAACCACACAGGGGGTCAACACATGAAAACCTGAACTGAGAGTTAGCACGAAAAATCCTGCTCTGAAATGTTGAGAAGATAAAATGAGGTAGACAGTGAGCAATAAGGTGTATGGGGCCATTCTGAGAGAGGGAAAAAGACCGATTTTTACTCGAAAGCTCCTGGAAATATGAGGTCACTAACAAAAACAGTGAGTTCACAAAAGGAATTAGAGGGCCCATGTAAAGTTCATACCTACAAAGAAACAAGGCAGAAAGAGGAAAGGGGCTAGCATTCACACCTGTGGAAACTCAGCAGCGCCCAGCAGATACCCAGAATCGGAGGACACAATAATCTGAAGAAAGCTGTAGCATTCAATATGACAAGGATGCCTGAAATGTGCCAACACGGTACAGCCGGCAATGCTGCCGTCTGTGCCAACACGGTACAGCCGGCAATGCTGCCGTCTGAACAAAGTTCTACTGCAGCACAAGGACAGCCTCCTACCTCCTTCTCTTCATTCTTATGAATATTCTTAATGATCGGTTGGCCAGAAGAGTAACAATTACTAATCCAGAAGGTGCTTTTGAAAACAAATACCTACCAAAGAACAGTCACATAGTCAAAATTATCCACTGATAACCAAGGTGGGATTATTGGCAATGATCTCACGCTGTCCCATTATGAAATGGAAACAACCACCAACTTGGGGTGTTGTAATGATTGAGTGAAAAGATCCATGCAGCTGTGTCTGGTCAGCTACCAGCATCAGATCCATCTTCATCATGACTACCTGCCCCTACCACTTTCAACATCAAGCTTACTGTGTATTTATTTTGATGATAGTGTTTTACATCAGACACTATGGAAACATTGGTTGGCATCAGTAGGAATTAGCAATTAACTTTATAAAGACAATTGCCCCAAAATAATCACATTTTTACATCTATACAGTATAACATTTTCCTAAAATAGGCCCCATAATTTAAAACATGAGAGAACACCCTAATTAGTGAAGGTCCTGGCAGAGACTTCTCTGTGCAGTACAGAAGCAAAATGTCTGTCTTTACCATGATGCGTTCAATCACTGTCTCCCCTCTCCAGGAGTCTCTAGAAACCATATTTTACCAGGTCTTACACTCAGAATTCCACAAGAGGGCACCAGTATGTGCATCAGTGAGCCTCAGACTGATCTGTAACAATTGAAAACTTTGCCTTGATAGGCACTGATGCTTCTTTATGAAAAACACTCAGTGATTTCAGGTTTTCACTTTTCCACATTTGGACTTTTGAGTTTGTTGTTGCTTGTTCTGAGACAGAGTTCGTGAACTCTTGATGCTCTGTCTCTACCTCCCGGGCACAGAGAGTACCAGCATGCATAATTAGGCCAGGCTCCTTGTTCTCCTAAATTGCAGAGTTGTACCAACTCTCAGATGAGAATGTAGTATCTGTAATATTATCCACTTTGATAAAAACCACACCACGGCAATTTGAAATGAATAATTTTAAAGAAATCATATGTTTCACAATCAAATATGAGAACATTGTATGGTCATTATTTGCACAGGAGTTTCTTTGTACACGTTGAGATCAGTGAACTCTAAATCCAACGGGAAAGGAAAGAAGCATAACATGTGGAGCAGGACTCATCTTTCTAGAATACTCATAGGATATCACTGGACAGCCTTCTGTCCAGGTTAAATTCAGATGAATAAGTCAATATTGTGTACTGGTTTCAGAGGCTATATAGCAGGAGGGATAAGGGGGCTGCTTGAGGAGATCTAGGATTGGCCAGTGAAGAAGCACAAAATTTTTGCTATAAAATTGGCAGTAGATACTACAAAAAGTAGACAATATCTATATGGGTAATGGCTACAATTTAAAAGTTACATATTACTTATTAAACAATGTTCCTCTCACAGAGCTGGTATATCTGTGTCAATCCTCCCTACTTCCTGCTTGGCATACAACTAAAAGCTGGATCTATGTCTATCAGAACAACCTTTCTCTTTAATTGCAAGCAGGGAACACAATGTGAGATGTGACCTATCCCCATTCAAGTTAAAGTTTTTGGTTTTGTATATTTGTGTGTGTATATGTATGTGTGGATACTTGCTCATGTGCACGCATTTGGAAGTCAGAAAACAACACTAATGTCATTGCTCGGGAAGTAGCAACAGCTGCTAATAGACATTTGACTATAAAAGTTGTTGGATTAATCTAACCTATATATTTTGAAAATGCCTTGATTCCAAAATTTAAGTCAAAAAATATGTTACTTTGGAAAACAGGTTTTGCTTTTGTTTCCACAGGAAATGGGAGGTTGTGGATTCATTCTTGGCTAAGAAAAGCAAGGTTTGATCAAGGAAGACATCCTGAAAAATATGATGGGAACAGATGGCCCAGATGATCCAATGTTTCAAAGCACTTCTGCTGCAGTTTCCTCTGAGTTCTACATCCAGATCAGCCTCAAGACTACTGCTGAGATGACCCAGCCTCACAGAATACTCCAGTCAGGACTTGACCATAAACATAAATTTTCTTTGGGTTCCTACAAGATTATCAGCACTCCCAGTCACTAACCTAGAAAACTATGCCCAAATTCCCAAGAAATGGATTACGGATGCTTGTCATTGTTTAATGTATTGGTTACAAGTTGTTATGGATAATGGTCAGGAAAAAAGCTAAACAAAGGAGAGCAGATCCAGGGTCTTGTTTTGAAAAGAAAAAAGGGGGAACTGCTGTGGGATAATGCTTTTGTACACTGTAAAGTTTTGTCACTTGTACTGCTTTAATAAAACAGTGATTGGCCAGTAGCCAGACAGGAAGTAGAGGCAGGGTGACCAGACTAAAAGAATTCTGAGAAGAGAAAAAGCAGAGATGCAGTCACCAGCCAGACACAGAGAAAGCAAGATGCAAATGTCTCATTGATAAAAGGTACCAAGCCACATGGCTAAAGGTAGACAAGAATTATGGGTCAATTTAAATTGTAAGAGCTAGGTAATAATAAGCCTGACCAAATACAACAAACAGTTTTTAATTAATATATGTATCTGTGTGTTCCTTTGGGACTAAACAGCTGCAGAACTGGGCAGAATAGAAACTTATGTCTACAACAGTCTGTCTTTATTTTAGACAGGATCTCTCAATGACCTAGAATTCCTCAAGTAAACTAGGTTAGGTGGATAGTGAGTCTCAGGAATGGATGCATCTGTCTTTACCTCCCCAACACTAAGATTATAAGAGCACCTGGGTCAACAGATCTTTAAAATCACACACAAAGAAAGAACAACAATACCATCTCTATCTGTCTATTGTAGCACTTCCAGAGCAGAAGTGACAAGTTCAGAATCTAAGGACAAAATCAGCCTTCCCAAGAGGTAGGCACACTCTCAACAAACTCATTAGCATTTTAATTTTCAAGACATGGAAAATAGGATCAGGATAAAAGGGAGAAAATTCAAAAGCCCAGGAAACTAGTAAAGAAGATGTGCTGGAAGCTGTGCAAACCAGTGTGCACCCCAGTGTATCCCCCAGAACCAGTTCTTCAGCTTTCCTGTAAAGAGAGGAGAGTGGCCAAGAGAACCAGAGATGCTACCAAATGCAGAAGAAAAAGAAAAAAAGAAAAAAATTCCCCTGACCTTTCTCCCATGCAACCTTGTGGAGAATTTAGGCAAAAGTAGTTCCTGCTTCCAGTACTGCTTGCTATACATATATTTCATCAACTCCTGAACATAGTCTGTCTTATCAATCTCCAGTCTTTGACTTTAGAATGGTTTCTCATGCAGCATGCAGTACAAAACCTGTCAGAAAAGTGACCAACAGATGTTTATTCCTGTGTCAACGAGAAATTACACTGCTGGTTTTTCTTGATCTAATTGATATTTATGTCTTTAAAAAATCAAGCTATGAGTTGGTAGTAAGACAAAAGTATTAAATACGCCAAAAGCATCAAACCCAGACAACTAAAATAATTATTATTTGCATGTAAAAATACCTCAGGCTATGAACTACTAATAGAATTTTCAAATCTCACAAAGCATTTTACCATAGTTAGCTAGTAACATATTTCTGTCCAGTGGAACTGATATATCTCCCAGTCAGGAGCAGAAACATTGTATATTTTTTAAATGCTCTGCCTATTTTTTACTAATATACAGTGTCCTTAAAATTCTCTAACACCTAATTTTTAAAAAGATTGTATTGTTTCTTTATTTATTGATAAGGCATAATAATCAAATAATGATGGTATAAGGTTCTTTGCTGTCAGTTCTCTCTATTTGGGGCAGTATATGCTATTTTGGTGTTTATTTTTTATATGTAATTCTAGAGGTTTGTATAAGTCTCAAAGACCACCATTCAAAGTGTTTGAGAAATTAACCAAAATCTGTCAATAGCCTTTAAAGTCTTCCTTTCCAGAAGAGTGAAATGAAGTTGTTTTGAGCACTGCTATCATCTTTAGAACATAGCCAATACACTAGAGATGACTAGTATTAAAATCTGACTTATCCATTTTTCTCTAAAGGACGGTCATACAAAATTCATAAGTGGGAAACTACTGACTATCTCCATTTTACCTCCTAAGTGCCTCAAGGTGTGGTAGACATGAATCATTCTGAAATTCCTATCTGCTGCAGGAAGCTGAAAATTAGAGATAAACCTAGCACCAGCACGCATTTGGTGACTTTCAGAGAACACAAATTTCAGCACACAATACTTTTTAACCCTATTTACCTTAACTTTTGTCAAAAATGAAAACAATCTTCCAGATGATCAACTTCAGGTTACATCAGCTCTGTAAGCACAGATATATCAATCCCCTTGACCTTCCCGTCCCTGGGCCCTGGCACTACTTATCCTAGCAAATCTGTGACTTGACAGGGACCTCTAGTTATTCAAATCCATGGAAAATTTCTTTTAAACTGTATTTATAAAACATGTAAGAAAAATCACTCTAGGGATATTATAAGGCATATTATAAAGACGAAAGAAAGAAAGAAAGAAAGAAAGAAAGGAAGGAAGGAAGGAAGGAAGGAAGGAAGGAAGGAAGGAAGGAAG
>JABTXL010012489.1:285188-296304 GCA_025134845.1 Neodon shergylaensis | reverse complement strand
AAGGAAGGAAGGAAGGAAGGAAGGAAGGAAGGAAGGAAGGAAGGAAGGAAGGGAGGGAGGACAAAAGAGAGCAAAAACTAATTATTTCAACAGACAGAAAGACAACCAACAGGCAAGACACACTTACCATCTGGGTCTTGCATCTGGAGGACACAATCCTTTCCTCTGGGCTGGAAGCAAATGCTACTCACTGCTGTGTAATTCTTAAAATTCATTTTTAAATCTTTCCTTCAACATGGACAGTTCATGGAGACTGCCTGGGTTTGACATTCTAAACTGCTATAGCAGGAAGGAGGACTGATAAAATTACCCTCAGAAAAAAAAAAAAATAAAAAAAAAAAAAAAAAAAAAATTACCCTCAGAATCCTATAAATCAGCTCTCAAAAGCCCTACAAAAGCAACTTTACCACAGCCACTGAAAAAAGTACAGGTCAGGTGGCAATAATAGCCAAGGTGTGAGTTCTCTGCTCTGTCATCCCCAAAGGTGTCAGAAGTCCTGTCCTCCTAGGAATCAGGCTGGCGCAGGAGATCCTAAATTCCACAATGGGCTACAATGTAATGTCACCAGCCCCAAGTCACCCAAAGGATGACGCCTCTGCACCTTGTCACAATGCTGTCACATGCTAGTCACTTCGTAGCAACCAAAATCCTTCCAGAAGTAGCCCCCAATTAAATGCTGCCAACATTGGGGAGAAAGTTCATTACTGCAAATGAAGCACCTGCTCTGTGTTCTCCTCAGTTACCGATCTTTTATATTAAGCACATATAATATCACACACACACACACACACACACACACACACACACAGAGCCATGTTTATAAATGTTTACTGAAAACCTTTCTAAAGTACTACAAATGTAACGAAAGAAAACAATAAACTAGACCCTGAGTAGTAAGTGCTTTCTCCAAAACACCGAGCTCCTGAGGCACACAGCTGGAACTGACTCAAACCTGTCTAGATCCTAGAGCACGGTGCACAGTCAACAATCCATTATACAACTCTAGATAAAACGGAAAAGACAAAGTGTCTGCACAAGAGGAAAAATTATGGATTGGCAGACATACAAATTGTAACTCCATTTCCAGCTTCAATTTCCTCATATGAAAATAATAGAATACCATATGCCTTAAATGGTTAACAGGAGAATTAAAGATGTTTGCCCCAGAGAGTTACTCTTGAGAAAATATTTTTAAACATTTTAATGGCTTCTGCTTCTTAGAGTTCTTAATTTTTACAAACTAGAAATAAGGATAAAAGTTCTCCACAACTCCCCTAAGTAGAGTCAAAGGCCAGCAATCAACTTAAGGAACATATTTCACTCCTTCTAGTAAATGCTACAAATAAATGTAGTGTTTGGAGTAGCAAATAAAAATTCTAGAAACCAAGATGGCTTGTTTAATGTGGGACTACGATGCAGAGATCTAAAAGAATGGAGATTAAACCCCTGATAAGAGCATCAGCACCTCACAGCACTGCAGCCCAGTGTCAGGAAACACACAGCCCACAATTATACATTAGCCAAGTCTCTAGACAAGAAAACTACGATAATATTCAGACATACAAACACATCTTTAACTCAGCAGTAACTCTCAAAGCCTGGCTTATGGATCCCCTTTGTGACATCTACTCACCCTCTTCCTTACTGCATTGTTTTTTTGTTGTGGGTGACAAACTCACTCTGGCATTAGAATTACTTGGGGATTGTTATGCAGTCAACCGACCCAGCCCCATCCCAGCCCCAAAGGTCGAAAGTCAATGAGTTATTGACATTGCAAAACGCACAGTATATTCAGAAATGCAAGTTGGCCTCAGTATAGAGCTCTACATGGCTCTTAACTTTTATCATATGTGAGAGTTCTCTGGGACACTGGCCAAGAAAATGCAGATTATCATGTGTAAATAGTAAAGAGTCACAGGTACAACCTAGGTTGTGGATTCATAATGGAGAAGGAGTAACTGATATGGGATTCCCTCTGTATGCTGTGATTACCCTTAACGAATAAAGAAAACTGGCTTGGCCTGATAGGGTAGAACAGAGCTAGGGGAAAATTAAACTGAATGCTGGGAGAAAGAGGGAAGAGTCAGGGAGAAGCCATGGAGCCGCCAGAAACAGGCATGCTGAAACCTTGCCAGTACGCCACAAGCTTCAGGGTAAAATAAAAATAATGGAGATGGGTTAATTCTAGATGTAAGAGCTAGCTAGCAATATGCTTAAGTAATTGGCTAGGCAGTGGTTTAAATAATATAGTTTCTGTGTGATTATTTCGGGTCTGAGCATCTGGAACGAACAAGCAGCCTCCTTACAACAGGTAACTGAAAAGTCCATGTCTACTGATGCAGGCATCCACATTCTAACCACATTGCCTCTTTTCGTTTTATTTTGTTTTAGTTTTCCTGGGTTTTATTTATTTGTTTGTTTGTTTAACAGTTTTCTTGTTTTGTTTTTCTGTAGACCAGGCTGGCCTCAAACTCACAGAGATCTGCCTGCCTCTACCTCCCAAAGTGCTGGGATTAAAGGCATGTCCCACCATGGCTACCACTCACATTGTCTCTTGTTACAGGACAAAACTGTAACTGTCAGGGAAGGATATAGGAAGTTAGGAAAGTAAATCCTGTACAACAGTAAATACTAACTCAGGCAGCCCTTGGAAATTATTAATTTATATTTTGAACATTATATAATTTTTGACAGAAAGACAGAGAATCATTTGTGAAGACCTGGTTCTTTCCCTACTCTCCAGAAGCAGCTGATTTCTGACTCTAAAAATACTAGAGAAATCAGGGCATCCAACACGACCTTGCATCAGGTGACTGAGAAACACGTCATTTGTTCAGATGCTCAAGTCTCTCTGTATCTCCTCTCCGCACAGCAAGAGGCACTCAACTGTGTAATTTTCTGCTTGACCACAGAACACCTGGATACACGGGCAATACTTCTGTTATTGTATCTATAAAGGAGCACCCAGAAGAGACTAGCATTTGATTTGGGGAACATGTGCCCTTTCCATGGAGATGAGCATCACTCAATCTCTGTGAGCCTAAATAGAACAAAAATGCTGAAGAAAGGGTAATTCAATGTCTCTCTGGTCACATGAACTGCACTACTCCACCTTCCTCTTTTCTTGAAAAGGAATACCTACCTGCTCACAAATGGAACTTAGATGAAGTCTACACTACCAGCTCTCTGCTCTCCAGCTTTCAAAAAACCCTTTCCTGGGTCTATAACTTGCAATTGATTGATCAAGGAACTTTTCAGTCTCCATAATCATAAAAACAATTATAACAAATCCCATGCTTGCGTACTGGATGGATGTGCACACAGATAGAAGATGACAAAGAGAAAATCTCCCATTGGTGGGGTTTCTTGGTCATATGCAGATATGCTGCACTCTTCACATGAATTGGCCCAGTTCTTAGGTCTAAATGGATTTATATCAGCAGCAATTTCTCTTCTAACATTCAAAGTCCAATTTGTTATATTGTTCTTAAAATGTCAAAATGAAATGCTAGCGTATATTCTCTCAAATGTAAAGGAACTGCCTCCTAAAGATCCTTAGAAGCTTTCTCTTACTAGAATAAATAGATATATCACCACTAATGAGAGAATATCATATCGCATACAGTGATGTCAGCAACATACATAACACGCTATTTCTGAAGGTTGAAGAAAACATGTCAACTTTGATAACTGTGGTGATAAGTTTTTCTGAAAATCTCTTGACCCTAAAGTCTGGGCTTTAACCAGATCTTACAGCCAAATTAAGATGTCTTAAAACACTTAAGACTGTGTATTTAACCTGCTTGTGTATTCAGCCCCTTTAAGTTAAGCCTGTCTGTAAGAGAACAACGAATTTCCCATGCAATCAGCCTTACAGCATCAGCTAAGCGCATAACTTACATCATTCCTATTCTTCCTTGCCTCTGACACAATGTATGTGCATATGCTGTCATAATCACTTGCTGAAACCAGACAGCCTGTTGAAGGCAACGTAAATAAAATACATATGTAATAAATGTTGGAAGCAGTATGTGTAGCTAGGTTGGTGACATGAGAGTTTGAAAGCTGTTCTGAGCCAGTTAAGGCTTTTTCCTGTAAAACTCTTAACAATTTCGATAAACAAATCCCTTGCTCCTTTGCCACACCATATTTTCTTTGCTGTTTAATTAATACAAAAAGAAGCCCTTCGTTAGGCACAGGCACTGACACAGCTAGATCAGAGAGGCATCAGCGACAGATCAGGCGTGCATGTGTATGAATACATACCCACATACACACACATCAGACAGAATACAGACAGGCCAGCATTCATAAACTACAGACAGAAACACAGGGACAGAAGTGGAGAATTCAGGTTTGGGCTTGATCTTTGTCAAACTGATCCAAAGGGAAGTTTCCGTCTTTATGGCACAACGTAACGTGGATGCATTTTCATGCCCACTCTGAAGTTATCTTTAATGCATTAACAGATGCACATAACCCTAGCAAAGGCCATCTGGAAAGTTTTTGATGGTTTTTTATTTTAATGTTTAAAAAACTAATTATAGACATACACACTCAAGATTAACTTCCATCTTGTACTTGGAACACTGAGACACAGCTATAGCCAGAGGCAGTGTGCTATCTTTCAAATGTACTCTAAGTTCTGAGTTTTCTGGTGTTGCAATGTGATTATCAGTTCATATCAAAGTGGTGTGAATGGTAATGTGGTTTTAGCATGGTGCTGTCAACGTTTAATGTCACAGTTAAGACAAGAGGCTGGAGAGGAAGATCTGACTGCCTAGGAAACGACAAAGCTCCCCTCTGACATCAGCTGCTGAACAGTCACATCTCATGCTAGACATGACATGAATAAAGAGCAAATCATAGCTCCTAACATCAAGGATTCCGTGTTCTGAGGCTCTAAGACACGCTAAGACAGTAGAGAAGTCAGTGCCTCAGCTGAAGAGGCTATGCTATGCACTGGCCTGAGCCTAAAGGGGGGTTTACCAGGTAGACAGAAATGAGAGATTCCATGAGCAGAGACTAGCACAGTCACATGACTTGTACTGGGTTACAGAGTACAAAAAAAGTCAGTAAAGCATAGGGGTGGAATGCTCAGAAAGAGGAATTTGGGGAAAAAACTCAAGTAAATAAGAAAAATGATCAGCTCTAAGGGAGAAGTGGGTGGCTCATAGAAAATGCTAGGATTAAATGAGTCATAATAATTTATCAAGTGCGTTCAACAGTATTTAGCAGCCAAGTTCCATGAAAACGTCTGTTAAGAGGATGGGACTAAGATGGGGATCCACGTTTGAGCAGACGATGCCAGCATCCAGGTAACAGGTGACAGGCAAAGAGATTCCATACAAGGCAATGAGCACAGAAAGCTATATGTGAAAAACCTAAGAAAAGGGAGAAACAGAGTTGGACTTCAAGGCATCTGATAGGGACAACTGAGTGAGTCAATCAGGACTCTTACCTGGCCTTGAACCAAAGTAAATATAAGCCAGCCTGTTGAGGAAGGAAGCAGACAATGCGCTGACTTTATGATACGAAAATCTAGTGTTCCACATACTTAAATCACTCGCTTCTCATAAACCCCTTATAAAAGTTATAATCATTTTACAAAAACAGACTCAGAGGAGTTAATGAGATAGTCCCTGGATTGCATGATTAAAAGTTGCAAGCAACAAAATGACAGGTCAAGTCCTCTGACTCCAAGGCACAGGCTCTCATTTCCTCTTGCCAGAGGGCACACACCAATGTCCTGCTTTTTACCAGTCTTACTGTAGAAAACAACCCAAAATCTCTAACTTCGCTCATCAGACACTTTCCAGGTAATTTTTTTTTCTGTTAAAGGATTCATGGCATCTCTTTATTAGTAACAAGAAATTCCCCAAATATTTAATATTAAAAGTATACTCCATTTATAAGTTACAGAAGAAGCTATATTCGAGCTTTGATAGTGGATGTCACCTTGAATTTATGATTTAAAAATAGTTACCCTGAAACATATTTTTACTATAAAAGGCAAAGCACTTAAACATTAAACTAATAGATCTCCTACACTACAGAAAAACTAAAAATTCATTCAAAATACAAAAATAATCAAGATTCGAAGTTAACATGCACCCCAAGAATCTTCAGACAATAAAACAAGGCGTTCTTCTTCTTTTCTATAAAGCTACTCTCCTTCCTGAGCTCCACAGACACAAGGGATAACCTTTCTTTTCTTTAAAACTACGAACTTCCCAGAGTCACAGTTCCTATTGCACTGCTTGGTGCCCTTAGATTTGCTCATCCAGCTGGTCCAATCCTGACCTTCAAGCCCATTCCACTTTTCCTGTTTGCTATACAGTCTTAGCTATGGTTTCTTTAGCCTCCAGGGTCCTCCCTGCTTCTACCAAGCAGATATCTGGTTCAAATCAAATGCCAGTGTGAAGATACTCAATGCTCTGCTAGCTTGACTTTACAACCCCATAGCACCTCTGTTTTGCCTCTATAGGGCACTTCTTTCTTCTTTCTTTCTTTCTTTTTTATTTTTTTTTACTTTTACTTAAAAATTTCAACCTCCTCCCCTCCTCCCATTTCCCTCCCCCTCTCCCCATCCCCATCCCCATCCCCCTCCCCCTCCCTCTCCAGTTCAAAGAGCAGTCAGGGTTCCCTGCCTTGTGGGAAGTCCAAGGTCCTCCCCCCTCCATCCAGGTCTAGGAAGGTGAACATCCAAACAGATTAGGCTTCCACAAAGCCAGTATATGCAGTAGGATCAAAACCCAGTGCCATTGTCCTTGGCTTTATAGGGCACTTCTTTATGTGCTGAAATAATTACACATGTGATGTGGATTAAAAGATTCTTCAAAACGTAAGAGAAATTTTTATTAAAATCTTATAAACACAATGTTAAAAACTACATTGTCACAGAGCCCAATGTGGAAAAAATTGCAACTATTTCCTCCCTCTTGAGAGAGCTCTGAAAACGCTAAATCTATTGAATAGATATACTTCTACATTCCACGGGCTTCTCAGGTTCCAGGGACCTTGTTGTTTTAGATTGTGTTAAGTGCTAATGCTTAGGTTTTTGTTAGTACTCCCATTATCAACTCTCAGTGGTCCATATCGAAATCAGATCCACTGTGGGTGAACTGTGCCTTGCACAAGCTTTATACATTAAAGCTCCTGCTATTTCCCTGAATGACAAAAAACAGATTATAATGGAAACAGTTTAAAGGGCTAGCAGAAGGAATCTGCTATCTGAAGCAGGGAATTAAATATTTATTATCATGATACATCTTGGCATTATATGATCAATCTGTTTCATTTGTTGACTTTCAGGCCAACTTTTTCCTAGCTTTCAGGTCAACTTTTTCCTAGAAAGCCCTAAGAGAAACTGTTTAACAGACCAGCAGCTCAGTCTGGTCACCTGTCAAACTGGGCAAGAGAAGTCCTAACCGCCTGTGTCTACAGCAGTACAGCTGCCTGGCTCTAAAGCTGAGCAGCTGTGTGATCTCAGTGTGGCCACTTAACAGCTTGCCTTCCTCATTCAAAAAGTGAAAGGACTAAAACCAGAGTCCTGGGGAAGCTGTGCCTCTCTCTGCACCCTCAGCAGCCTCAGCCCTGCTAGTTTTACTGCTCACACAGTAAATCCACTAAAACCAGAGTCCTAGGGAAGCTGTGGCTCTCTCTGCACCCTCAGCAGCCTCAGCCCTGCTAACTTTACTGCTCACACAGGAAATCCACAAAAAGTTGCCCCAATCACCATGCATTTGCTTTTAATTCCCCAAGCTAAATGCAATAATATGGAAAATATCAGGTTTCCTCAAAGACATAGTACAAATAAATGAAATACAGAAAATAACCAAAACTTGAATTACTCTTCCTACTCTTATCCATCTCTGAATTTATAGTTTATAAAACAACAAACATATACTGTAAAAACAAATATATAAAGGTAAATTCACCAAGACTTTGGGATTTTATAGTGTTTATTTATTTCTGCAAAGATATTAAAAACCTGCTACTATTCAGGCTCACAAAAGCAAACCTTCTTGCCCCGTGCCAACAAAGTAGATATTCCTGGGTTGTTTTCTCTGGCTGCCTTTCCCCCACAGGCTTTTTAACTATTCTCTTTATTATAGGTGGGGTTCTTGAGCTTTGCAGGCCAGCCTGCCACTTTAGAAGCTGTAAAAGCTCAGTGGATCCATTACTGCAACCCTGAGGAGCAAGGAAATTAAAGGATAAAGACATAAAGTATAGGGTTATATTTTCTTCATGCCCAAGGTTACAGAGTTCATCTATGTATGAAACTGCATATCAAAATCCTCAAAATTATACTCAGCTGCAGTAAACACAGAACACAGGAGCTAGCTGTTGCTTCAGGTCTATGCTGGTTCAGATCTTGGAAAGACTAGAAGACTTTAGGTGCTGGCATACACTGTCCCTTCTAACTCATTCAGCTTCTTCTCCTTCTTCTGCTAAACAAATGACCCTCTGTGGTCATTCAAGTTGGTTAACATGCCAGGCCCTATTCCCATTCCCTTCTTAAGCATGAATTTAGGAAATATGTACTGAGCAGCTATTTATCTACCAGATGCAATAGTCAAGGCAGACACACCCTCTGTCATTGTAGTTTGAGGTTATATAATTCTTCAGTAATAAGATACCACTGTGTATAGGTATGTGTACACTTATGTATTTTTGCAGATGAAAATATATGGGTGTTTATCTGTGCATGTGCATGTAGATGCCAGAGATCAACCCTGAGTGTTCTTCCGCATATGTCAATCATTGTTCTTTTGAGACACCATCTTTCTCAGTAGCCTGGAACTCAACACACAAGCTAGGTTGGCCGATCAGTGATCCACTTGTCTCCTGACTCCTAAGTTCTGGGATTGCAAGTTCATCCTACCATGTCCTGCTCTACAAACAAAAAGATTTTAAGAAAGAAAGAAAGAAAGAAAGAAAGAAAGAAAGAAAGAAAGAAAGAAAGAAAGAAAGAAAGGAGGGAAGAGAGTTCTTGGGACTTGAACCATGGTCCTAGTGCTCAAAAGATCTTTACCATCCAAGGTATTTCTACAGTCCCAAGGGAAGTGATTCTAAAGAGCTTTACTATTTTCTTTTTCTTGAAACACAGGAAACCCTACACCCAGGCAGGCTTGGAACTCAGAAAGCAGCAGAATTTTCTCACAGCCTCAGAGCACTCCTCTCCCTGTAGCTTGTCAGTGCTTGCCTTACAGTCATCAGCCCTTTAACAATTATAATAATGCTAGTCTGAAGAAACTAAGGAGGCATTGGGACCACAAAGTAAGACACATAAATTGTTGTAAGCAAACTGGCTTTCCTAAAAAAAATTTTTAAAAAAGTGCCACTAAAGTTGACATTGAAAACCAAGATGCTAAAGTCAGGGATAACTAGGCAAAAGAACAAGATGTATCTGAAAGAGCAAAAATTCACTCCAGCTAAAGATTATGGAAGGGAGGCAACAATGCTCTGGCTGGGGGTTGGGAGAAGACACTGACAACAGAGTTAAGCAGCTGCAGCATTACAAAGGCTCCTGCTGAGGTCACTATCACAATACTTCTCTATCCACTAGATTGCTTCTATCTCTTGACTATTGTAAACACTGCAGCAAGGAGCACAGATGAACAAGTATCTCTCATGACCTACACCCATGCACGTACCTGAAGCACTGAACTCCTAGATTTGAAAACAGAAAACACGAAGCTGGAAGAGAAATGGGTGCGGGCAACTTAGAGGGGAAGGAGAGAAGTTGACTAACACACACACACATACACACACACACACACATACACACACTATAGAAACACACAAACAGGCAGATGATAAAGGTAGATATATGAAATCCTCAAATAAAATACTTACCATGAAACCAAAAATACTTTCTATTCCATTTCTCAATTTACCCTAACAATAAGCCAGTCTTAGTTATCAGGAAAAAAAAAGATGCCATGCTGCATTAGCCTTAGGGGAAGAATAGCAGGAACATTTTAGGGATGATGCTTTGACTGGAAAACGTTACTAACAAGCGAAGCGTGCAAGTTTCTAGACAAGCTCAAACTGTTTCAGTTAAAGGTGTCTCCAAAGATGAATATACCTGTATTTTCTTCCACGCTATCAAAGCACTGTGCTCACTCAGACATACTAATTATACCAACAAAGCACACCAGCATAAGACACGGGCTACATGCCACAAAAATTATTTTTCTCATTCCAAAAGACACAGCATAGTAAATTCCGGGGGGAGGGGTGAGGAGCAAACAAAACGAGAAGCATTTGCAGACACTACAGCTGTTTAGACATCCATCTCAGAAGAGGGGTTGAGAGGTACTGGATGGCTACAAGGAAACATTGTCTTCTGGGCACAGCAGAGCAGCTGCACATATGAACGTACAGGAGCTGTGAGAACATGTGGAAAACCTGTGCAAGCCCAAGCCAGACAATACAGCAAGGAGAGAGGAGCTTGCAACACAATCCCACCCCAAGCCATGGAGCTGTGAGCAATTGTTAGCTGCTGGGAGAGGGTGAAGGAGAGGGAGACACAGTTTCCTACAAGAGTGTAGCACCTAGTAACTCAACCAGTCTCCAGGAGAAGCTCACACAGCCAAAAATATTTAAGCAACACAAATTGTTCTTGAAAGATTAAAAAAAAAACCACATAGTTGTGTAGGCAGGGAAGCGGGGCGAATTTGGAGAGAATTGAGGGGTGGAGTGAGAGTGATCCAAACACGCCCTATGATGATTTCAAAGAAAAGTTACATAAAATTCTCAGACTAATTTAAAAAAATATTATATGAAATTTTCAGAGAATCAATGACAAATACATATTTTTAAATGTGAATCTGGTATAATGTAACGGTCAGTTATAAAAGGAAAATTAAAAGCACGTTAACAAGCTATGAAGTACAAATTAGAAAAAAAAGATTGAAAAGAACTATAAATATATAAACAAACACTATGATAGTTCATTTTGACTCTCAACTTGAATCACTTGAATTTAAAAGTTGAATGATTTAAAACCGATGATTTGAAAACTGAATCAACTGAAGGATGCCTGGAAAACTGGAGAAGTGAAGCATGCTTCTGTGTGTCCTGCAATGTTTCCAGAACAGACTGGAAC
>JABTXL010012489.1:213740-271798 GCA_025134845.1 Neodon shergylaensis | reverse complement strand
AAAGGAAAGGAAAGGAAAGGAAAGGAAAGGAAAGGAAAGGAAAGGAAGGGAGAAAACAAGAAGTAAGCAGGGGATTATACTCTCCCTTGACCATTGTATTTTTCCTTACAAAACTAAATATAACTAGGATTTCAAAATGAGTATGTCAAGGCACTCAACTCAAATTGAGGAAAGGTAACCAATATATATTTCTTCCACAAAAGAACAATACAAAAACCATCAAGTTTAGACATCCCAAACATTATTGACAAAGAAAGGGAAATATATATGTCTCCTTTCATGGACTTTCCATTCTAAAGACCCAATAGTCTATGATCATTACTGCTAACTACTTGTTATATTCCATTGATCCAAGTCCATGGCCTCCTCAATTGTTGAATTTGCTCCACAGATTAGACTCTAATTGGTCACAAAGAGTTAATGTAAGGAGTAAAATATGATTTCATGGAGTCAAGTAATAAAATTTTGTACTTAGACTATGAATTATTGAATCATCCAAGACAAGTAAATGCAAGCTTGAGAGAGAGAAAGAGAGAGAGAGAGAGAGAGAGAGAGAGAGAGAGAGAGATTAAGAACTTAAATACTGGCACAGCCAGGGCCCAAGTTGGCTTGGATCTCTTTAGACTCTTTCCAGAGTTATGAGGTCCTGAGACATCCCCAGGAAGACCTGCATGCCATTGGCAGAACCTGCTGACTTAGCACATGGTCAGGCAACCAAGCCAGGCTTGGGAGTTAAGAAACAGCATGCAACTCCTGACATAACTAGATGTCATGACTGGAGTCGGTGGATCCTTCTAATTAAGAATCAAGCCTCTCTGTCTCTGTCTGTCTTCTCTCTGCCAGACAATTATGGAAGTGGCCTATTCAGGTTCAACTTCTTTTCCCAATTCAGTGTCTTGCTATTAAAATTGTTTTCTCTTTACCAAAAGAGAGTTACGTTTGTAAGATCAGAGTATAAAACTCAGACTACTTAACAGCTGAGGCAAGAATAGCCACTAATCTTATCCTTAGGGGCAATGAAAACACAAGCAATTAACTGCTGTACAATAATGTACAGACTGGCAATTCTTAGCTGTGCTTTACATAGATACATTGTGGCTCCATCACTTTTAAAATTTAGAAAATGTTCAGCTGTGTAATCTATACAGCAAAGTCAGTTAAGGTCAAACCCAAAGTCATGACCTAAAACACCAGCTTCCCAATGTTAATATGTCAGGAAACGCAGACCAATATCAAACTTCCATCAACTCATTCCTTAAGTTAATACACTACTTTCCATCCCTTTTCCTCATGAACATGTGAAAGGGTAAAGCTATGAACAACAGATAACTACCAGGGGAAGAAGAGTCCATTTTCTTTAAAGATGTGGTTCTTAGTATGGCCACCATGCTCTAGAGGGTGGCCTCACACCTAGGAATAAACTCATGAAATAACTGGAGTCAGTCGGTTCTTCTAAAAACTAAAAATTAAAAGAGGACAAGAAATTCAGGGGTAGGGAGGTAAGAGTGGATTTTAGAGTAGTTGGGGAAAGAGATTGAGGTGAATATTACCAAATACTTTATATAAGATTCCCAAAGAATTAATGTTTCTTATTTAGTAGTTTTCCTAAATTATTTAAACTGGTGATCATATATCGTCCTCTAAAATTATGACAGCAAGGCAGAGCAGGGAAGATAGCCCCCAGATCCTCCCCACACAAAAGGGTCTTTAGTTCACCCTCTGCTTTTGAAGCTGGGGAGCTGGCAGATAAAGAGTAACTTCCAGTCTTGACAATCAGTACAGAATGGGGTTAACCTAGGTTCTCAGGGCTCCCCCTACCTAAACCACAACCTAAACAAAAAGGTAGCTTATTGGAGAACACTCTAGGCATAAAAACTACTCTGTTGTCCTCTACCTTCTTAATACAAATTCTTATGCATGTCACTAGCATTCATGCACAGATAGGCCAAAAATCTCCTCAAAAAGATGAGACGAAGTCTAACGACACCAGATAATTACACTGAGCTTTCTCTCCCTTTCCCCAGATCACAAATGTTCAGATCCTAAGCCAATCCGAATTAACCACAGTCTTAGAAACAACCCACTAAGACTTAACAAATCCACAGAGCACTTGAAACCATCACACACATTAATTTATTCTACAATTGTTCCATTCCGGAAGTAAAGAAGCTGAGAGCCAGAGTCATCTTGGCCAAGGTCACATGGTAAACAGTAAGGCTGAAAGAAAGATGAACATAGTCCTGCAGTTCCATGCTCAGTTTAACAGTTTCTACATTCTCCCCACCCAGTGTTGCTGATGACTCAAAGCCAAACACAACAGCAGACCAAGGAACTGACTGAACCCCACCCCCAAATCAACTAAGCAATGACTAAATTCCTTGCTGGAACACAGACCTCTAAGATTGGGGTTTTTAGGGCATTTTAATCCCTGACTGTCCTCCAAGAACTCTGGGCTGGTCAGATGACCCAAAGCCCTATGAGCAGAGCTGGACCTGTCAAGTCCACTGGGTTCTGGGTGACATGACCCAGCTGTGCAGGCAGCTCCCTGCAAGGGCACTCCCAAACATTCCAAACTCTGGGGAACTAGAAGGAGGGACTTAACTGTGCAGGGACCTGGCAAACCTAACAGAACCTTCCAGACCACATTTGTACTTTTATAACAGGAAGATAATTTCAAACTAAAATCCCCCCAAAACTTCAAATGCTCTGCCTTCTAAAGATACACTGGAAACTTCCAATGGGAGCTCCTCTGGAGAAAAGCAAGGATTTCAATTTGGTTTTTATTAATGCACTGTAGTTTTTTTTATATAATGTTTTTGAAAGCTAGATTAAAGCTGAATTTAACAACTGCAAGGATTATAAACTACACAAAAGTTTTACTATTATCAGAAAGGCTGACATAATGACAGTAATGACATAAACTAGTAGCACAAGTCTACTATTGTTGCCACTATAGACATAAGGTCTCATGCATTCCAGGATGACTTCAGAACTCTTATGTAGCCAAGGCTGGTCTGGAGTTCCTGATTCTCCTGCCGAGAATTCCCAAGTCTGAGATGACTGGTGGGCATCCAATCTCAGCTCAAGAAAAGTATTTTAGTCAAAAGTTAAAGAACCACAGTCTAGACATGGGACCTTTACAATGCACTACAGAATAAAGAGACTTATTTACAAATTCTAATTAAACTTTCATTGACTATAAGCCAAGAAATAGAGAGTTTTGGAGAGAAGTAAAAATAGGTTTAGTGCTTACTCTGTGCTAGGCATTTCCACAAATCTTGTTTGGTCTCAACAATGAAAAGTATATTATCCATAACCACAGACCAGGAAATAAGAAGCCATGCATAGGAGTCGCCAGTCCTTGAAGTTAAGAGAGGCAAAGGGCAAAGCTGGAGCTACAGATAGCCTATAAACAGTCACCGCCGGGCAGCAGAGGTGACTAGGGAGAGCACCCACACTCCAGCAGTCCTTCCCACCTAACACTTTGCGGGTATGACATGCCACCCCTGAGGTATCTAAGCATACCGTTCTGTTCCCCACATTCGAGGATGCTAAAACTGGCATGCCATCACAGGCCAGAAGTCAAAGTCTTCATAGGTGTTGATGGATTCACACTTGGATACCCTCACCCTCCTTCTCTCCCTTAACCATGCATGGGAGGCTGAATCAGGGAAATTACTGACTGGAGGATGCAGAACAGAAGTGCTACCTGGAGCCTGACCACAAAGCCCCATCTACATTGACAACATAAGCTCTTCTACATTTTACTAGTGTTCCCTAACAAAGTCTTCTTGAGTACCAGACATAAGGAAACACAACTCAACCATAATAATAGCAGCCAAAGTTAACATTCATTGAGTTTTTCTTAGGGTAGACTAAACTATGGCAAATGCTTTCTCACACTGTACTTTAGTGAGTCTTTACAGCAACCATCCCTTAGGATAAGTACCATTTTCAAACTTACTTAAATATGGAGAAACTGAGCTTCAGGGTGCTTAAGTAAATTATGAGAAGTCAACCCCTAAGAACTAGAGGCCAATGTTAAACTATGGGCCTGTGACTGCTAACCACTGCACTATGCCTCCCACAAACATGCCTAGTGTATTTTCTGTTATTACCTTACTATGAGGAAAGTGAAACAAAATATCCATACACAGGAGGTCAGAACTTAATACAAATTGGCCAATAAAACAAAGGATATTGTAAATTACTATAAATAGGAACTAAAAAAAATCTGTAATAAAGTCAGGAAATGCCAACTTGACTAATACATATACACAAATATGCCTGTTATATAATTGGTTAATTACCCTGAGAATTCAGGGCTGGTACTCTCAGTTTTTGGTGGATGAGTCTTCAAATATCTTGAGGATAGGTGGAATTATCAATGGGCCACACTCACTCACGCCCTGTTCTTCAATGTCACTGTGGTCCCTTATCTTCTGTACTGCTCTGTGTCTATGGAACATGACAGCAGACAGAGCCCTTTATCGAGATAAACCTGTAGAGTTGAAATATACTTTTTCCTTAGATAACTGGGTAGCCTTTCAAGTAGCAAACCTATCACTGAATTCCAACACGAATCCTTTCTCCCTATTAACTGCAAAGTCAACTTTCTTTTCAGAGCAGTGACAGAATCAACTAAGAATGGCAACCTTGTGAAACAGAATGGACCACGCTCAAGCTGATGGCCTTCTGCCTGCGAGGAGTGTCAGGGTTTCACAGAACTATGTACAATCACATCCAACAACAACGTGGCTCCATTAAGAAAACTCCTCCCGAGCCCAAACACTACCCTTCCAAAGTACCATCCTCATTTCTGTCAGCCTTACTGAAACAATAAAAAAGGCATTTTAAGTATTTTGCCAGGACTGTCCTATAATATGTGAAATTAAATATTTTCAAGCCCATGTAATTTTCTGTAACTACATCTGTGCATAATCCAGACTGTCTCAGACCAGAGACCACACAAAGACAATCAACCCAAATTCCTGTTACCTCTGTCAGCAAACAGTCTGAATCTGTCAGGAAAGAAAGGAAGAAAACGCTTCTGCCCCATCTGCTCGGCAAAGTTTCATCCTCCCAGAGCTCTCTTAGCGGACTTCTGAAGCTGCTTCTGAGTGAATACACACTGCTACACACTGACTCCACAGTGACATTCTCCCAGAAGGCCACTGGATCCCCTGGGGGCTGCCTGTGGGACAAGAACTTGAAAGCAGTTTACAGAGTCCAGCCCCTCTTCCCAGCCCTTCCTTCTACCAGGCAGCTTCCCTCCAACAGACCTGCTTCAAAAGTCCAGACCCAGAGAAGTCACACATGACCTCACAAACCTCCCACTTAACTCTTTAAAAGCCAGAGGAGAGCCAGTAACAGGGAGAAACAGTAGAGTTGTTTTTTGTTTTGTTTTGTTTTTTAGCATAATTCGGGTGGTTGCTGTTAATGGGTGTGTGTGTTCAGTCAACACCATTCTAAAATAAGGTACTCGAGCACCATCTTTTATATAAAAGTGCCAAGGTTTTAGAAGTACTATGTTAAGAAGACAGACTTTCTAATAGTTCACATACTTGGACTGAACTAGCCTACAAAACAGATTTAGTTCCTTTATTTGAGAACTAGTTAAGCCATGAGATACACTTTGGTGGCTGGTGTTTTTTTCTATTTTCATTCTAGCTTTGTTTCTGTTTTCCTGCAATCATATTGTGAAAATATTTATTGCCCTTCTGCTCAAATTCCTCTTTAGTCAGCCAGAAGTGGACAAGTCACAGTCACAGTTGTCAAACTCGGACAGCAACTGCCACAAAAGCATCAGCAGGAAAAAAGGGACAGGAGTAATTGAGCAATCTGATCCAGACACAGCCTCCAGACTCAACTAATGGATACCAGAGTCTATCAAAGCTCCTAAAGGGAAAGGGGACTAAGGTGGCTACAATGGTTTTTTTTGGCCTATTTTTCCTTTCACCTAGGCTACTTTGTTAAGGTAGGAAGAGGAGGAAGAACTAAGAGTTATCTTATAAACAAAAACACATAAAATTACATACACACAAAGAAAATCTAGTATGCATTTTCAAGAGTGATTTGCCAAAAAAGTTATATTATCCATATATCCACTTTAATTCCTAAGTAAACACCAAGGTCTAGAGAAACATTCCCATGTTTACACAGGAAGCTGTGTGCTATGTAAGAGTAAGTTCACATTACCATGCTATCAGAGATAACAAAAATACTCCTATAAGAAAACAGAAACAGAAATATAATGCATTCTTATAATGACTACTTCATATCAATTAATTGGTATATTAGGGCTTTAAAGTAAACAAATGCACTACAAATGTTGAGAAAAAACAGTGATATCACAGGAAACAGATGTTATCCATATACAGTCTAAGCTCATGTGAAAAGACACAACTTACTGCTGACAGACACCTGGACAAAAGGAATGATAAACACAGCAGTTACCCTGCCTGGAGAGGAAAGGAGGTGAGAGGCGGTCCCGAGCTTTCCCTCCTAAGCTGCAGGGTGAAGCCACAGGCTTACTATTTTCTTACTTCTTGTTTTCTGCCCTGGTGGGCATGCCTACAAAATATTACCTAACTTGGAGAAGCTCTCCTGTGTGATGGCTTCATTTTTTAAGAGAAGCAGCACCTGTTCAGGATGGAGATTAACAAATAGGAAAAGAAGTTTCGTTCTCGACTCCCCGTTGCTAAAATCTAAGCAATGGCTGATTCTACCAGTCTCCATGTCTGTCTCTCTGTCTGTCTAGCTTTACCCCTTTCTATCGTTCCCACCCTGTCTCCTACCCCAACAACCAGCCCCACATATCCACCTCTGGCAAAGCCTACCTCAAAAACCAACACTTCCAGGACACTGTCTGTGACACCACACGGCAACCACACGGCCAGGGCCTTAGCCTCGCTGCCGAAGCCCAGCACTAGAGCTGTGTGTGTGTGGAGCAGTTGAGAACAGCTGCTCCTTCAGTTCCTGACTCAATGAAAGCCAGGGTCCAGTGCATTCCCACCACTTCACCAGAGCTTCTCCGGGGCCCCAGGTGAGATGGAAACCCTAACATACCTAAGTGACTGCCAAGCGGAAGGCACTTCTAAGACTTTGTTTCACAATATAATTCATTTATTCAATACCTCTTCTCCTCTCTAGCCTAAAGACTAGAATATTGATCTTGGCAAGAAAATGTCACAGTGTTTGTGTTAAACTGAGGTTATTAGAGTATTTAAAAGATAATAAAAAACTGCTATTATTTACCTCCAAGACTTAGAATTATTATTACACATATACAATATAACACCATCTTAACACAGTCCATTCACCTGGGATGACTTTGCGAACAATGGTAAAGATAATGCAAACACTATTATTACTGACTATATAAACTTTGAAGACTCACAACATTTTAGTAAATTCTTAACTCATGCCATATTGTTAATATGTCATCTCAAATAAAAAAAGTTAGAATAAAAAAATCAAGTTAAAAATCCACACACTTCACTATTAAACATATTAGTCAGCTTTCCACCACTGTGAAAAAAAATGCCCTGGACGTGGTGGCCACTAAGTGTTTTGGGTGCTGAACATGAAAGCTCTGCTGAGAACTAGTGCCAAGTCAACAACAACTCTTAATTTCTGTCTGCAGAAAACTTATGACATCCAAAGGAAGAAAGGAAATAGTGTGTGGGGAGTGAGGGGTTGGGTAAAATGCTAAATATATGCCCATTCGAAGTCAGGTTTACATTTAGTCTAAAATAAAAATAATTCTCAGATTAGTTCATTTTTTATTGTATTGTATGTGTTATATGCAATATGTATGAGGTCACATAGGAGATGACCAATATATGTAAGTCAGAGGACAGTGTTTTACAGGGGGTTCCCTCTTTCCATCTTCCCATGGGTTCCAGCAGGCATCTTTACCCACTGAGTCAGCTCACCAGGCTCCAGAGAACTATTTCTTCAAAGACACTCCATATCTTCTCCCCTCCCACAATCAAGCATGGGTGCGGGATATCTAGTGTTGTAGATATGGCATTAAAGGAGCTCTGATGAAAGAATCTCATTGCTTCCTCTGACAGTTAAATATTACACTGGTGGGCAAGTGCCCCGCTCAGTCAGCATCAGAGAAGCCTCCTACTGCAGAGGATGGGAACAAATACAGAGACCCACAGCTGGAACACTCAGCCCTAAGCGGCTGTCTTCACCAAATCCCTCCCCTCAGGGCTCAGGAAACACTGAGGAAGAGGAAAAGGGGTGTTTTGCTCTCAGAAGACCGTAAAATATGAAGTCATCTTCTTTCCTGAAAGAGGAGAATTCCTATTCTGCCTTTTTAAGTATCTCTGCCCCAAAAGGTTCCTTTGTCAGTACCAAGATACACTTAAGCCATATGCGGGGATGGCAGAGCTAATCTATGAGGATCTGGTGAGTGTTCAGAAGTATCTTTGAACCAAGAAAAATATAAATTACCTTTTGTGTCTTTAAAGTCACAGCTGCTGATGTTGCTACCCTTCAGCTAGAAGCCTTTATCATGGACTCCATCAAGCATCATGGGAATGTCTTAGACCACTGCTACTGTCTGGGAGAACTGGTTTAGGATTAAGTCATCTGTTGGTACTGTTCCTTAGCTCATTGTGCCACTGTGTCAGAACTAAGGGATAGATAGATTGCTCTTTGCAGACCAGCTGAAGGCAACTGTAAAAGGCCTGTTTCGAGCTGACGATTGCAAACACCAAAGTGCTTGTCTCTAAATCTGTCTAGTATACTCATGCAGAAATTCCTGGCAGAATCTGTACAAAGTAGAAAGTTACAAATTCATGTTTTTTCTAGAGAGATGCACCAACATTCTCAGCTTTCCACTTTTTTTTAAAAAAAAAAATGCTTTAGATTTTTTGAGGAAGTATCTCATGTAGGCCAGGATAGGTGAGCCTTGAACTCATTATGTAGTTGAGACTGGTCTTAAACTCCTCTTGTATACTTCTACTATGTGAAGCCTTCCTCACTTATCCCTCTCCCATTGAAAACTGCAAATCACAGGATGGGTGATTCCAACATCTCTCCAGCGACTTTTCAAGCCTACATGCCACCAGGCCTTCATTAATGGCTAACCATTGCACTTCTCAAATGCAACATGTTTGAAGCTGAACTTGGGGAGGTGACTCCTACAAATACTGGTTCTGTCCTTAACTAGACATGGTAATTTCTGAACTCAGGGAGTTATCCATGCTTGAAATCTAAGGTCACTTTGACCAACCCCACCTGCCCCATACTGAAACACTGTTCCCATCTTTGTGCATTTTTTCTTTACCAAGATTTTTTTCTTATCTATTTTCCTATGATTCTTCAGACAATTACTCAGACCACTGTATAAGCCATGAACAGGCTAAAATTAGCACTCGGCAAATTCATACACCAAAACTAAATAGGTAGTAAGGATAGTTCCACTTTACCAACAAGGAATCAGGTTCAACAAACAAAGAGCTGCCCAAGATTAAACAGCCATAAGCCCCGAGTTTATGGCCCACCCTCCCGCCCCACCCCACTTAGTGAGTAATCCTTAGTACAGGGCAGTGATGTCCAGGAAGCCTCTGAAAGCTTAGGGCTGGGAAGTCCTGCTGACAGCTCTGGGGCTGAAGGCAGCTAGAGGCCACTGAGGAGCAGCCTGTGACTCTTCAGGCCTACTCTTCTATCCGTGACCTCACTCACTGATCTAAGCATCCAACACTATTAGCCACGTGACTGTCCTTTTGAAAGACCTGGATAAATCCAGACCTCCCCAGCAGGAAGAAAATAGCCAAAAATCCAAGCAGGAAGAGAAGAATCAGGAATCTAGCATTAGCCAGTTTAGTGACTGTGTTTTAGGAACTAGCTGATTATGACATTGGGAGTGGTCCTGAGAGGCAGGGAGTTGCCCCCTTGTGATCTTCACTGGTATTTTCGGAATTTTCTGTGACACCCTCCCTGCCAATTCCGGATCACTGGGCTGTGGTTTCTCCCGGTCACTCGGGGTCGAACTCTCCCCTGCGTGGGTTATGAGTCTCGGCCCCAGTGCACTGGTTCCCGTCTCATGTCGTGATTGCAGCAAGGACGGTCTCTCGTGAGTTACTGGGGGGTCGTGCTATCCCGAGACTTGAGGAGAGTCTCCAGCACTGGGGGTCTTCCACTTTCTTGGTTCCCTTCTCCTTCATATCATTTGTTACCTCTTCCTTTACAATAGTTAACTATCCATTTCATTTCCCACTGTGGGGAGATTCCTAGACCCTTATAAACAATACATATTCACATCGACTAAACACCTAACAGTACACACACCCCTGCTAAATAACTAGGAGTCTAAATTGGCTTCACTGACTGAACTCTACGGGAACCTTCAAGCTGTAAACTACGTAACTTCACCACCACAACCACTGAGAAGGTTGGGAAGAGGAAAAGGAGAAGGTCCTTTTCTGCAGAAAAAGCTTCAGACCATTGAAACTGTAGGAGGTTACTGGAGGCACGTCCACCTACCACTAGACCAGGAAGCAGCTGCCTGTCCTACTCCTAGTGACAGATGAGAAGGCCAGAGTCCCAGAAGCCTCCTGAGACACTAAATAAAACTAAAACTGTACTCTATCACCAGATAAACAAACACCGCATTATTTCATTCTCCTACTTTAATAATTATGCATATTAAGATTAGTTTCAGCTTTTAATTAAATTGGGACGCTAATTTTTTAATTAGACTTTAACCGATTTCTTTATCACTGCTATTTCAAGTTACATCTTCCCAAGCAGAAAGGCACTAAGGAAAGAAAAAAGGTTACAGAAGAGATAGCGTAGCATTCCAGTTGAGAGCAAGGAGGACAGGGGCAAGAAGAAGGGAAGAAAGAAGAAACCCACAAAAATCCACTTCAGAATACTGAACAGGGAAGCACTTCCCTCAGGCATATCAGCTGCTCACAGATGCAATTCACCTCCTCTGCCGAACTCCTATCCTGAGAGAAAAATCTAAGAAGCTGAGATGTAAAACATATTTTCCACATAACAAAGCATATTTTAAAGGCAGTCTCTTATAGTTGAGAGTATCAGAAAAGAAGTTGCTGACAGATTCCTGTATTTGATATCTCTCTGCCTCTGTCCAAACGAGCTCAACAGAAAAGGACATTATTCACCATGGCTCTTGGTGACAATGACATTTGTGCTTTGGGGTCTTCGGGTCAGACAGAACTTACTGGTTAGAGTTGTGGTCATCGGCTGGAGAGAAACACCCAGACACAAAGGAACCCATGGGGACATGTGTGACTTTAAGTCTCTAATTATCCTTTCTAATTCTGGAGCCATGTGACTGGACTTCACAGAGCACTGCGGGAACCCTGGAGGCCTGAGACTCCCCAGCTGGACCACTAAGGGAGGGGATGCTACTCTTTTGCATTAAAAATATTGCATTACGTAGCAGGGCGAGGTGAGCTATTTCCTGCTGTCAGGCAGCTCCCTAGTCAGCAGACAGTCAGAGCATCCTTGGTGAATTTAACTATTCCTGTGCAAACTGAATCCAGGGTCTCAGCAGACTTATTTATATATAACACTTAAATACATATAGTCTCAAACAATGAATCTTCCCAGCTAAATATTGGAATATGACAGATCTAAGGAATTCTCTCTCTCTCTCTTTTTTTTTTTTTTTGACATATGTGGTAGAGTAGCAGGGAAATGCCATCTCCTCTTGCTAACAAAACTGAAAGAGGAAAGGGAACTTTTTACAGTGACCACCGCCAAACAAAACAATTTCCCTAACACACACACACACACCTTTTAGAGATGCAGCATAGGATCTTTCTATGCTCAAATCACTGTCAAATATTGCCACCGAAATGAGCTTTAATGAGAAAGTAAAGACACGTATCGAAACCAGAGAGAATTTAAAAATATATCTAGGCAATACCAAAACAAATACATTTTTATTTGGTTCAAAATACTTGATACTGTTCTAGAATCTACCACGAAATCATTATCAAGGATGCCTATGATTTAAGGATCAGTTTGGCAGAACTCAGTAAAGCACAGACTCTGGAGCCCATCACTTTGGACAGTGTTCAGTGTGCCACCTGACACGGGTGATCTTGATCAAGTTACTTAACAGCTCTGTGCCTCAGTTTCTTTGTCTGATAAAAGACATTATTAGCTCCTTTCCTTCTCCCACTTTATGAGAATTAAGCATCATATCTTTACTAAATAAATAACAGTTTGTTCTACATGTGATATAAAAGCATATTATGAGACTGGCTACAATACACTTGAAATATTTTCCACTAGCTGACCACTAATACTTTATGTAAAAAGAAGAAGTCAAGAGGAATAGGCCAGTTTCCTCAGCTAGTCTACCAGATATCAAAGAAACAAGTTCAGTAGAAAACTCAGCTGTTATGTCCCTTCTTTTGTGACTTTTCGGAGTTCACTTTAGCCAGTGTGGCCAGACCTCCAGCTCATGAGCAAGAAAGAGAAAGGGAAGCTAACACAGACAGAATGCCAGGCCTGTGTTTATGTTTTCTCTATCTTCTTCTGTAAATATCAAATTTATTAATCAAGCTGGAGAAGGTTCCTTTCCTTGAATTCTACCCTTTGACCCTCGTGCTTGGTTCAAAGGAGTCACGTTAACTGGAGTTCTGTAGTAGGCTCAATACCTATCTACTTCCATACGCTGTAGGGGTTGTTCTAATGAAGAAGCAAATTTGACAAGCTGCTCATTGGCCGCTTCAAAATTTCACAGAAATGCATTTATTAAGGACTTGGTAAATATCTGCTCAAATTATGGCCATTTGTAATAACCACACACACACACAAACACATACACACACCACACCACACCACACAAACAGTAGCAACCAGTTTAGAATAAGTTCTTGAAAACGGACCAATTCAGACATCTGTCTGTAAAGAAAGACAAGAGAACAAAAAGGAAATAATCGCTACATGAAAGTAATAATTATATAAAAGGCCTGAAAGTACACGACAAAGAAAACACGCATCTATGAGTTGAGCATCTTGAAACCAGGCCCAGGATCAGACACTACCAAGTCACATGGCTTTGGGTAATTCCCCAGCCAAGCCAGGACGCCGATTTGTTGTTGTTATTGTTGTTGTAACTAATGTTCGATATGGTCCTTTCAAGTTGTAAAACTTTATCATCACCTTGAGCCCACTCAAAGAACACTGAGCAAAGTGTTCTCAGATACTTCTTTTTTGCACTAGGATTTGGTCTTTTTGCCCTAGGCAGGTGACCCAGCTGAAATTTTACCTCTGCCCAACAGATGGCATTATTTAATCTGACATAGCAATACACAAGGAACTAGTCCAGTATTCCCAGCACTCAATTCTGCCCATACTAAGGATTGGGGCCTGGGCTTGACAATTTTGTCTATTTCACACAAGCCAGAGTTCCCTGGAAGGAGGGAAGCTCAGGTGAGGAATGGCATCCCTAAGATCTGGCAGTAGGGTGTTTTCTAAATTAGTGATTGGTTGGGGAGGGCCTAGACCATTGTAGGTGGTGCCATCCCTATTGGTGGTCCTGGAAACAAGCCAGTAAGTACCCCACCCCAGCCTCCACATGAGTTCCTACATGGAACTGTGAATAAACCCTTTCCTCCCCAATTGCTTTTAGTCATTGTGTTTCAAACAGCGCCTATACTGCCAAGTGATTATTATCTCTTCCGTGAGTGGGCACAGAGGCTACAAAGGACGTAGCCTTTCATTCTCATCTTCTGGGCTGCCACTGGCTCTACCCTGCTACCTTCACGGACACCTTTCCTGTGGCTTCTGTGGCAGAGGTCACAGCCCGAACCAGCTTAGCTCTTCACCTGATTGTATCTGCAATATAAACAACTCCATATGCCCCAGGAAGTTGGGCTGGAGATACAGTGAACTATTTTGCACACGTGTTCTACAGCGTGGTACTTCTGAGATCCCGTGTGCTTTTCATCCTCTATCTCCCCATGACTCTAGTCACCACCACCTATTTATTCCACAGGAGAACACAACTACAGTACTGAACAGTGCTGCTTCTGAATTTGTCCCTCCAAAGAACCATGAAACCATGCTTTCAACATGAGGCAGACTGTTGGGAAAGACAGCTTTCCTGGAAACCTGCAATGTGAACAGACTTTTAAAGAGACCAGCATTGACATTTCTCATATACCTTTAAAATGCTTGTCCTCATTTAACCTTCCGAACACCACCATCTCCAGATATATATATATATATATATATATATATATATATATATATATATACCATATTTCAAAACGAAATTCATAAAACTTAGAAGGTATAGCTTTCCCTTCCTCTGACAGAGATGTAAAATGTCAGACAGAGGAACTGATGAGGCAGGCAAAAACAGGAGAAATGATAGATATCTGTAAGTAGACATAAATAATGGACCCTACCAAAGTTGTCATTTTATATCAAGATGGACATCAGTGTTCACAGAGAGAGCAAATCCTTGCCAGTGTGAAACAAAGGCTTCCTCCATAGCACCAGCACTGCCTGCAGTGAACAGCACCAGCCCGAACACCAACAGTACCCATTTACATGCAGAAAGCCAGGAAAGGCCCCAGCTTGCTAATCTGACAAACCCTAGGGTGTAATTGTCATTCTCTTCAATGCCAAACTTCCATTTACTCACATCATTTGCTTACATCGACAGAAACTAACCAAATTCATTTAAAGTACATACTAAATTCATTTAAAATTTCTCAAAGAGAGATTACTTCTAAAAACAAAAACAAACAAACAAAAAAACCAAAAACCAAAAAAAGAAAAGCATGAAGTCAAGGAGAATGGCACTGTTACCTTCCCCAGAAGGCAATCTCTTGAGGGCCTTTGGTGTAGACAGAGTTAGCAGAGTCATGCAGCCCCAGTCCGTTGGTGATCCCCGGAGAACAGCCCATCACTATCCCACCATCTGCTGACACACTCAGGAAATCCTGACGTCCTCCCACAGAGGTCCTCTCCAAGAACTGGCCGCCTTCTTTAATGCGCTGCTGGATCATAGGAGTCAGCGGCATTTCAAAGCTAAAATAGCTGTCAGGCTCTGAGTACAGCGTCTCCAGCGACTCTGCACTGTAGTATAAGGAGGTGCTGTCCAGGATGGTTTCAAACTGGCTGCTGTACACATCAGTGGAGTCCTCCATATACCCGGGCCCGAGAATATCATCCTCTCCTCCTCCCCTGAGGTGCTCCTCTTGTTCGAGAAACCTGGAAAATTAGTAAAAGTGAAAATTTTCAGTATTAAGTTAGTTTTTTTTCCTCTTCAATTTCTTGCCTTCAACCAACCATATTAAAAAAGACAGTGTTGTATAAATGTAACTGTTATATCCATTAAACTTACGGCTTAATAACATATTTGGGGAAAAGGATATGAAACCTACTCAGGTTAAAATACTTTCTCTTGATTATTTTATATGTATGATGTATGCATGTGCCACATGCATTTCTGGAGCCCACAAAAGTTAGAAAGGGGCATCAGATCCCCTGAACCTGGAGTTATGGATGGCTGTGGACCTCTACGTGAGTACTGGGAATTGAACCCAGGTCCTCTGTAAGAACAAGTGCTCTTAACTACTAAGCTAAATCTCCAACCCAAGGTTAAAATATTAATACACATATCACTAATCTGTAAATAATTTAATAAAGTTTCAAACTAGTTTCCTACATCTTTTAATAGTGCATACTTGGAAAAAAATAGTAATTTTCTTTTCAACCAGCCATGTCCAGATCATGTAACTATCATCATTAGTTATAAGAAAAGCATATAAGTATCATGTAAACTTGATACAGTAAACAATCAGTAAAAATGCACTGCACTCTCCCTGGCTACTTCCTGGTTTGAGTGAGACCAGAAGCTCTGGGGAAGGAAGCTGTCTGAATCCAGCTGCTGCCCTCTGCTGACATAAAGCAGAACTGCAGAGACTTTAGGCTCGCAGCAGGGAGTAATCACTCAATTTCTAAAGCGCTAACAATAGTTGTGCTCTTCCCTGTAGAGGACTATGTCTCTGGACCTTAGTATTCCTGAGTTGCCTTTAGTGCTTTGGGGAGGGTTAAGGTCTCCTGGTCTTCTCCACCCCTGCTCCTGTCCACATTAACATGTCTATTGTTGCCCTTGTTCAGCTCACGCTTAATGCAGTCAGGTTCATGAGATGTTCTGGGTGTACCTTGACATTCCTACCGATGAGTCATCCAGTACCATATGAGGTCAACAATAATCCATACAAGTAACATTATATAGATTGACCAGTTGTATTTATGTATTTAGAAATATCCATGTATATTCCGTACATGCAACATATATGCATCTAAGAACAATTAATTTTTTTTTAAAAAGAGACTGGATTTCAAAGAGAGCAAGGAAGGGTACATAGGAGGGTTTGGAGAGGGGAAAGGGAAGAGAAAGTTATCTTCTTAAAAAAAGAATTTTTTAAAAAAAGCTGATAAACATGGCATTTGTAAAAGACAACCACAATCATAAAAAGCTAGATACAACTTGGACATGAATATGAAGGAGTGTGGAGTCAATGTTGGCATACAGATGTGAAGAATTAATATCCAGGATGGTCTTCAAATATTAAGATGAACATTCAGACAACTTAGACAAGTCAGAGGTCAGAGCAGCAGGTCAACAGTTAGAAAACACGGGACTGGTTTATAGCAGCGTTGCCTACTTGCTATGCAAGTTTAGGTGACTTTACTTGACCTCTCTGCACCTCTGGTTCCTATAAACAGGAAATAAAGCAGAAATAAGAAGTATCTATTAAATGCCTCATAAATGATTCTTAGGTGTTACCAGAATCCGCACTCAATGGTATGACGGTCTTTGTTGGCATTAACTTACTGTAATTCCACTGTGTACCAAATAATTTTCCGGGCTTATACCTCTTAAACTTTTTCGTTGGTCTTTAAACAAAACAAAGATCCTGTACAGACCTTATTGCCCATTTTCTGTCTGGCTAATTGCCTCAGTTCTCAAGTCTCACTTAATTAGCGTGTTTACAGAAAGATCTTATCCAAGCTGCCACCTGAACCAGTCTCTTTCTTTCCACTCAAGTCTATCTCTCCAGTAGATCTCCGTTCTTTTCCCTTCACAGTACCTAGAAAGTGCTTATGTGCTCAATTTGTATATTTAGCACGAAAGTCCACAGACCAGGGATCTCATATATTTTCCCCACTCTTATGTGCAGCATCTAACAGGGTCAGGGACACATCAAGCAACTTGAAAACATTTCTAGTCAAAAAAGAAAGGGAAGGAAAGTGTGTGGGAGCAATGGATGGCTAGTCCAAACAGCACTGAAAGTGTGTGGGAGCAATGGATGGCTGGTCCAAACAGCACTGAAAGTGCACATTTCACAGGGATGTAAAGACAACAGCCATTTAGTAAGGCTACCTTTCATAGAAGTCTAGGGATTTTGTGATCCTAATGGTCACCCAAAAGGAACATTATCTTAAATGGAAAAGACACATACATACACACATAAAACACACACACACACACACACACACACACACACTCCTTTAGCATATTTTTAGCATATAAACCAGTGATTCTCAACCTTCCTAAAGCTGCAGCCCTTTGGTACAGTTCCTCATGCTGTGGTGACCTCCAACCATAAAACTATTTTCTTAACTACTTCATAACTGCAATTTTGCTACTGTTATGAATCATAATGTAAATGCCTGGCTTTTCCAATGGTCTTGGGTGGCCCGTGTGAAAGGGTCATTCAACCTCCAAAGGGGTCATGCCCCACAGGTTGAGAACAACTGAGATAAACTATAACGTGTTATGAGGACCGACAGAAGAAAAGAAGGCTCACATCAAAGTACATTAGCAAAGGACACAACAAACGACTTGTCATAACAATGGTCAGGCATGATCAAAGGCACTGAAGAATGATAGCCGTGCCTTCCATATAACCAAGCTCTAAGGTGGCATAGATGACAGAAACAGAGAAGGTCAGAAAATACCAGGACATGTAAAGTTTACTTAGGTAGGCCACACATCAGAACGCATGCCATCTGTGAAAAGAAGGAATTCATCTGTGCCATCATGGAACAAGTGAACTGGAGTCTAATCTGCCTCTGACCTGAGATGGCCCCTCAAGCCCACGCCTCTCTGTGCACACAGGAGAGCGGCCTGCACTGTAGGCTGCATGCAGGCTGTGCTGCACACTCTCTGCAGTACGTACGCTTCCTCTTCCTCAGAGGAAGGTCACAGATGGGCTGCCATCACCACACAGGACGTGTCAAAAGCACATCTGCGAGGTTTATTGTTCCTGGTCTCTTCAGCATTGCTCCCCTGGTCCTTGTCTAACAGACAGCTTTACTACATGCTGACTTCTCTGTCTTAGAAACGCCTAGATGAAATCCTTTCTCTCCCATTCTGTGACAACAAGGGCAAGAAGTATGGCAGCCCTTCCATTTATACATAGGGATACATTGACACTGGTATGAAACCAAAGACTATAACAATTCCTAAATATGCCATTCTGATACTTGCATACCTATGATAAAATTACTGCATATAACTTACATAGTAAGAGATTTAATAATCATAACAAATGGAACAACCGCAACAATACACTGTAATAAAAGCTATGTAAAACATGAATTATTGATTTCTAAAAATCTCCATTTAATATTTTTGAACGTCACAGTTGACTCCAGGTAGCACAGTGGCTGCAAACATGGACAGTAATTTTCTAAGGCCTGGTCCAGGCATCACAAAGCATGGCAACTCTACTGCTCACCTTTCTTTATCTCCCTGAATGTCAAGGTTCTTCTCAAGGTGTTCTTTGCTTTCCCTCAGGAAGACTTCATCCTCTCCACTCTCACCAAGAGGCACAGGGGACAATGTCCCTATGCTCGTGCCAGGCCTTGCTGAAGGAACTTTCCAGGTTTCATCCCAGACATTCCCAACTAAATTAACAGAATTGCTGCACAAACCAGCAGCTGAGCTGTAATGGCTTGGCCCTTTGGCAAGCTCCTTGCTCACAGGAGAAGCTGTCCTTTCTGGTGTTGTCTCAGTGCCTACAGGATGCTGGGTCTCTGCCTTCTCTCCTGTCCACAAAATCTCTACTCCTTGAAACTCTACATGTTTGATCCGGCCTTGACGTCCCATGAAGCCACCGGAATCACATCCTCTAGGGTGCTCCCTTACGAGATCAGACCTCTGATCTTTCAGAACATCAACTCTGTCCACAGGGTTATGGCTCCCTCTTGAGCTCCGCAGGGAGGACACAAGACATACTGGCTCCTGTATACAGAGAGGCCCTTGTCTCCTGTAATTAGTTATCTGCGACAGTTCTGCCTGAGCTTCTTCAGGTAAGAGTGCAGTGAGATCCTCCTGGATGTTCAACGAAACATCTGTTGGTACTTCCACTGAAAGAGGTAAATCCGGTGATTTTCCTGGGCCAGCAGGGAATGTTCTATGGGCTCTCTGTGGCTTACGACTGGCAGTACTCAGCTCTTTATCCACCTGCTGAACTGAAAAATCAGCATCTTTGTCCAGTACCTTTGTAGCCTGAAATGTTCCTGAAGCTATTCTGGCTTCTGTAGCTTTCAGAGCAGAAATTAAAGAGTCAATGGGTTGTAAACTTTGTTCCTGAGGGTGACAATGAGAGGCATCATTTGGTCCTTCGGTAACACTGTTGAGCACAGAGTCTTGTCCAGCAAGAAGGTGGACTGCCTGCTGCTCTGGCGAGCAGCATGGCAGAGACTTTGCATCAAGGTCTAGAGAGGCTTTAAGGCCTTCTCCTCCTTCTTCCATGGTCCCATATTCTGGAAATTCATTTGTGACAGCTGGTGGCAGTAAAGTGCTTCCTCCATGATCACCTAAGAATGGAACAGAATGGAAACATGACATCAGAGTCTACTGCATATTAATAAATACCATACATGATAGGTTCTTAATAATTGTTTACTGTTTCCTTCTATTCATCCCTGTAACTCACACTTCTTATAACCTGAAGTGGCCCCTTCTATTCAGCCTAAATAAACATCTCAGAAGTTTCTACGTAGGAGGAGGCAGTCTAATGACTTACACCATATTAATCCTACTTCTCAGGAAATCCCAGAGATGAGACTGTAGTAACTCAGTTCCTTCATAGGTACAAATATTAAAATTATGGCAAGTATCATTATCCAAATACCACTGGTGAAATAATAAATATTGATGTGGGGCAGGCTTACAAATAAACCATGACATAAGAGAGTGAACCTCAGAAAAGGCAGTATTTACTTCAACTCCGCTCCGTGAAGATTTTCCAGCTAGAAGTCTGTTCCTCCCTGTCACTGTCTAGGGACGGAGACATTTGTAAACTTCCCTGAAGAGTAACAGCGAAGAGGAAACACACGCTGATAAGGGTTTTTAGGGTTTCAACTGTGTAATTATTTTGCTTTTTTTGGGGGGGGATTTTTCAAGATAGGGTTTCTCTGTGTAATAGCCTTCCTTGACTGTCTTAGAACTCACTCTGTAGACCATGCTCGCCTTGAACTCACAGAGATCCACCTGCCTCTGCCTCCCAAGTGCTGGAATTAAAGGCACGCACCACCACCACTTTATTTATTTTCTTAATTGATAAATAAAAGTTACATAAATTATTCAATATAATTTGACATTTATATCATTGTGGAATAACTAAATTAACCTTACATACTGGATATATATATATATATATATTGCTAAAAATACTTAAAATCTACTCTTTCAGTAATTTCAAGTACTCATTAACTGTAGTCACTATATTGTAAAAGAAATTTCTTGGATTTATTTCAAATTGAACTCGTGTATTCACTGAGGGACATCTTCATAATCCCCCCACCATTGTCCCCAGCCTGATGGCCACCATTTTACCTTTTGTTCCATGAGTGCAACATTTTGAGAGTCCACATATAAGGCTACCAACTGCATAAAATTTAATTGTATCATATGATAAATTCCAGTATATAAAGCAAGGGAAAATGTGTAACTAGAATATTTATTACAGTCAATAAAATTTATATTTCCCTATTAAAATGAGACCCAATATCAGTCAGTGAGACCTGAGGATAGGAAAATTCTGATACATGAAACCTTTAAATCAACGTTTTTTACAGGTAATAACTTAGGTCAGAATCCAACCTCCCTCTGAACTTGGCTTTTGTTACAGTATCAGGAAAATCCTCATCTATGGTATACTAACTTCTGTTTTATAAAAGAGAACTTTTGCTGCTTACTAGCCGCTGCAGAGCTACAAGCTTCCTCTTTAGAAAACAGTTAATGAATATCTGACTATATACACATGAGTAGCACAAAAGACCTGGCAGGGGCATCAACAAAATGAAGTAACTTGAGAGCATGTGTTACTACAACATATAGTATTCCCTGCAGACTAAAATTTGGCAAACAGTATTCATGAGCATATATGTTGTTCTGTATTCCACCTTGAGCAATTTGAAATATATTTCCAACATTAAGTTTGAATCAAATAGTATATAATCTCAGGCACATCCTTGAAGTACTTACAGATTCTCATGATAAAACTAGTAAGACATATATACTTTCCTAACCCTGAAAGGAAGCAACTTTCCAAACCTTGGTTTTGGAAAGGAAGACAGCTAAACAATTGAACTGACATTTTAATCTTTTTCAATAAAGAATACAGATGTCGCCTCTAAGTGTTTATATTTATATGCAAAGTAAAATGCTACTCTCTGACCTAATCAAGAGAACCCTGTCTGCAAAGAACAGGGGTAAATGCAGAGGTACATGGCTGCCCAGGTGGTGAGAAGTGACAGTTGACTGCTTAGCCCTAAAGGGGACATTTAAACTACCCCCTCCAAGGTTCAGGAATCATTACAGAAGAGAGGCAACAATAGGCTTAGGCGCCAAAAGACAGGGAAAGGGATAAAAACTGCTGCCATCTGGGCGCATCATAATACCACAGTAGTTGTGCCCCTCTGCAATAGGTTTTCACAAGACTGGGCCTATCAACAGTCAGTCATGGATAAGGGAACAGGACTTCTTGGCCTAACCCTGCCTGATCAGTTATTGGCTACTGATGGATTCTGGGATGGGGCAGTTACTGTCTTCGATTGTAGACCCAATGAGACGCCCACCAGGCTCAACAGATAGTTCCAAACCCATGACCACACAAATGATCCCGGTTAAACTCAAAGCAACAGCAAAACAAAAGCAACGAAGTAAGTCTTGAATATGGAAAAGGAACCTTAAGAAAGGAGTAATGGGGTGGGAGACTGATGAGAAGGTGGGGGCTACAATAATCAGAACGCACCTTATGCATGTATGAAATTGTCAGAGAAAAAAATTCAATAAACATTATCAATTTTAGCTGGGCATGCTAGCATAAGCCTTTAATCCCAGAACCCAGGCGGTAAAAGTAGAAGAATCACAGTGAGTTCAAGGCCAGGCTGGTCTACATTGCAAGTTCCAGGCCGTTGGGAAAAGATAGTAGAACCTGTCTTTAAAAAAAAATGCTATATTTTTAAAAAGAATATAGTCGGACTTTGATTTTTCCCTTTTAATATTATGTAGTTTTAAATACAGTCATAAAATTATGCAACGATTGCCACTTTTATCATCCTCTACCAAATAAATCCCCATGTCCATTAGCAATTACTTTCCACTGTGATTTCTCCTCTGTCCCTACTAAGTGCCAGCCTTTATCTCTATGGACATAAGTATTCTGAACACTGCATATAAGCACATTCATATAATACTGGCGTTTTCTTCTCACTTATGCCACAACAACACTGTGTTCAGGAAGATTCAAGATGCAATATGAGTCAGAATTTTATTACACTGTTTCATCAAATTTCATTTAATTACAAAGAATAATACATTTTCTTTATTCACTCATTAACTAACAAATATTTGGGGGTTGTTTCCCTTTTAGCTATTATATATAACAAATTTATACATAAGTTTCTGTATCAACATATATTTCAAGTTCTCATGGTTAAGAGTGGAATTTATGGTCAGCTGCTGAACGTATTTCTCACGTTTTAAGAAGGTGTGGAAGGGCTTTCCAGAGCAACTAGACATGTTGTTCTGCTGCCAGTGTGTCCGGTTCTCCTGGTGTCTGGGTTTGAGCATGGACAACTCCCTAAAGGTGTAAAGTGGCCTTCACCGTGCTTCTGATAGCTCTGCTGACTACTGATATGGAACCCTTGTCATGTGTTTGTCATCTGGACGGCTTCTTTAAAGACCTGTCTGTCCAGATCTTTTATCCATTTTACAATTGCTACATCTTTTTATTATTTAATTATAAAAATTCCTCTAAACATCTTACGAGTTGTCTTTTTACTTGATTGGTAGCATCTTTTGAGTTACAAAAGTTTATAATTTTAATGAAGGTCTAACTTACCTGTTTTTCTTTGGTTACTTATCTTTTTGTTATACGTAACAAATCACTATTTTATCCAAGGTTAAAAAGATAAACTCCTAATTTATTTTAATAGCTTTTCTAAGGTTAGCTATTTTAGGTTAATCTTTGTGTAAAGTTTGATTCAAGTTCATTCTGTCCCATGTGGACATCTAGTTGTCCCGGTGCTATGTGCTGGCAAAGACGACCCTCCCTGTTCATTTAATTGCCTTGATGTCTTCTTGAACACACAGCCGACCAACACTGTAAGGCTGTATTGCATCTCTGCACCCTATCTCATTGAGCTGGATCTTCATGCCAGCACACCTCTGTCTTGACCACTGCTGCTCTGCAATAGATAAAGTGTGGAACTGGGGGAGTCCCCCAACTCTGTTCTCCCTTTTCTAGACTGCTCTGGCCACTCTGGGTCCCTTATGTTTCCTATATAAATTTTAGGATTAACCTACTAGACACTTGGAATTTTTAACAAGAATGGCAATTTATTTATAGTGCACTGCATTCTTAGCCACATTACTGTTACATTGGCTGTCCTCCCTTTATTTCATCAGCAATAGTTTTATGAATAAGTTTTAGTTTATTTTATTTCTATTGACAATACCGAGTGGATTTCTAAAAACTACATTTCTTAACTGTGCATTCCTACTGAAGTACATTGGGGTGCGGGGTGCTATTACTACTCTCACAGTCAACTACCTTGCTAACTTTGGGGTTCAGATCTCATAGTATTTTATACATTTCTTGAGGTTTTCTACATGAATTACCTTGTTGTCTGTGAGTAGAGAGGTTTGCATCTTTCCAGTCCCAACCTATCTTTTCTTTATAGTCTCTCAGTTCCCCTTCCAATGGTAGCGTGTTGCTTCTAAACTACCCCTGAAAAGGTTTTAATTCTTGTATACACTGGAAGTAAAGTGAAACACGTGGCCATTCTGAACTTTATGCACTGTCCTTTGCCTTTGTTCAATGTCTTTTTTTTACTTGACACATTTCTTCTCATCTCAAATGATCACGTTATTTTTACCCTTCCAGATCTAACTCCAGTTCACGACTTTTAATTAAACCTTTCTTTGATAACCAACTCTTGAAAGCAAGAAAGCACTTTCCTTCACTGGAAATGCCAACAAAACTTCAGCTGTTCACATACATGAAACCAGAAACATAGTGTTAACTCACATATTAGGGTTCAAACAGCTACGACTTTTAAAGATGCATTATTTTATTTGTGTATATATGCATGAGTATCACTATATCTGTATGGGAGCTGCAGAGGCAGTTGTGAGTCCTCCAACATTGCTGCTGAGATCCAAACAGTTCCTCTAGAGGGGCAGAGACGTTTTTAAACAATGAGCCATTTCTCTATCTTCTAAACAGCTACAATTTTTAATCTACCATAAAGTATTTTAAGAAATTCTACCATAGGGACACCAAAGTCATACACATATTAAAATCCACTATGTGAAATTCATTCGGAAGAACAAAGAAGTGTTAGCTGACATCTTCAGGAAACCTACTTTGTCCTAACAGCTTAGCTTTCCATCTATAAAACAAGCATGCAAATAAGCATTGGCCCAGGGAAGGAACAAGAGAAATAGAGAAATGGGCTCTCAAAAAATATGGTAAGTCCTTCACTGCAATTGCAGTAGATTTATCAAAATGTCATTCAGAAAGAAAAAGGAAATATATCAAGTGGAGGAAAGGCTTGTGATGCTTGACACAACTTGTCCATTGGTCCAAGGAAATGAGAAAGTAGAAAGAAGGATCCTGCAGGACTCCTTGCAGGCTTTATTATTCCATAAGCTCTCCTGGTCTAAGCTTACTTTCTAGAAAGATCTGGTTTAAAAAGTTTCATTTACCTTTCAGTAAGTAAAGACTGGCACAGACAGTCAAGGGCAATAATACTCTAGGGGGCCAAGGAGCTAACGGAGATGTGCAAACAGTCCAAACAGAGCCTCTAACCAGAGACAAGACCGAGTCTTCAGCTTCACCGGCAAAAATTGGTGGGGAAGATTCAAATGCCACTAAGTAGTGAGGTCACTGCTTTTAATAGCAGTAAAGTTAACAAAAATAGTAAAACAAACATTCTTCTATCTGGAGTAGTTTCTACAGACAAACCACTTTCATGGGCACCACACAGAGCCCTTCAGAGGACAGTCACAAGACATAGCAGGTCTTCCATGCAAAGGAAGGAGCCTTTGCTGTCACACTGCAAGAGCTGCTTCCTTTTGTTGTTGGTATCTCTCGTCACCAGTGCCATTAACAACAAACAAAATACTGCAAAATATTAATCCTGACCTTTACCAGGGAATCTTGTATTTATCGCATGGAAGTAATTCCTGTGGAAATCATTATACTTCTATGATTACTTCTTAAAAGGAAAGAAAAGAAAATAAGCAAATTTTTATTTTATTTTAAGGTTTTGCTTTGTTTCTCTGCTTCCTTTCGAAACATTGCCACTGTTTCCGGTACTCGTTCACTCACTCAGCAAACCTTTCTACCTATAACCTGCTATGTGACAAACAGGGAATCCAAGAGCACACTGTCAGACATGAAGTTTGCATCTGAGGCAAAAAAGAGACATGAGTGGCAAGTGAAAGATGTCCAAACAGACTCAGGAAAATCAAAGGCTTGAGCAAAAGCAGAGGTGAGGGCATGAGGCAGAGCACATGCAGAAGGGACCGGGTCGAAACAAAAACACCAGAGCTGCTACCCATCAGGGTGTTTTACTGAGGCACCATCTCTATCTGTCTTCATCTCCCTTCCTCTGCACCTAACCAGCTTCTACATACCCCACCAAAGCCACTGCTGCCCTCATCTACCTGCTATGGACTGTCTCTCCCAAATTAAACTGCGCCCACCACCAGTCTGATACTCACATAAGACCGCAATCAACATTTCTTTCAGCAGAAAGCCTTACTGAATTAGTTCTGCCAAAATCTGACACAGGGATTGGCTAACTATTAAAAAGAACTCTAGCGCTTACCTGAATATAAACCACATACTCACAGAACTGGAGTAGCAGGTGCATGGTTTAACTGCACTTCTTTTTCCCTCTTAGAAGAATGTAAATGTAGTCTAAAATATATGTAGAGAGAAGTGAATGGAAGAGGAGTTTCACTCGCTGAAAAACTATACTAGGAGGAAATTTTATTTCACTCAAAGTTTTCTATCTGAAATCTTACCTGCTACCTTTATATTTGGCAAAGCTTCCAATAAATTATGTTTCATAGCATTTGGTAAAGTTACTTTCCTGTGATCTGTAAGCCCACTGGCTTTAAATTTAATTTAACACACTGAGAAAGAAATAGGGTAATTTTAATGTTAACAAGATCATTTTAGCACCGCTTCACACTCTGTATTAAGTAGCCATCTGTTTCTGCAAGCCAAGAAAAGGACTGCAATAAAATGATGGAATAGAAAGAAGCACAATGTGTTTCAGTGGCGAAGAAATGAGCCTGTCTCACAGACTAGCTGCGGACAGACTCTGCCTTCCTAGCATGCTCTGGGAGAACCAGTATAGGAAATATGCTCTTCCACTCTGGCTAGCAAACTCGAGAGAAAACGGTTCCAAGAAAACCAACCCACGGACCATTTGGCTCATGTACCAGACACTTGGTCACTGAAACTTGAAAAAAAAAAAAGCAGCTTTCTTAAGTGATTCTGAGCAGCAAGACCTGAGCTTCCCCAGGTAACATGACAGCCGAGATCCTTTGGGGATGCACAATTATGAATTCTACACACTTGTTTCCTGGGACCTGGGCCCAGTAGATTTTAGGAAGAATACCTAGCTTGTTTTTCTTTGTCACCATTAGAATATAAAGTCCACAGAGCACTTGGTCTGTTCTTTGCTATTATATCTCTTCCAACACTAGAGCCCAGCAAAATGGCCATTTTGTTGTCTAAGTAAATAAAGAATGTCATAGAGTCAACCAGATGTCATTTAGGAGAACTCAAGGCATTTTTTTTTTAAATGCCTCCTTAAACACAGGTAAAACATGACACATACTCCTGATAACCAAAGGCCAGCCTGAACAGGGAATGCTGGAAATTCAGAGAGCTGTCCCAACTTAGAGTGGGCTCATCTTTTCACTGTCTCAGCCAGGTTCTCTTGTGTACTAAGTACGAGTTAAACACTGGGAGAAGAGCAACATAGAAGATCAGAGGACTCCTCCCATCAAGGGCTCATGAGCCAGTGATTCCTTCTGGACACAATGCCTGCAGACAGAGTTTACTGGGTGGCAAAGATCAATTAAGACAACTTTAGCTACATTTCTAGAATTTAGCATGATGCTAGCTGTTCACATTAAGCATAAATTTTACAACTGACCACCCAGTAAAGCCTGTATTGCTCAATATAATAGCCATATATGCATCTGACCACTTAAAGTAACTGTATTAAATGAGATGGTTCAGAAGGTAAGAACACTTGCTACTCTTTCTAGAGGACCTAAGTTCAATTCCTAGCACCCACATAGTGGCTTACAGCCTTCTGTAGCTCCAGTTTCAGGGGATTCAATACCGTCCCCTGGCCTGTATAGACAACAGGCATGCACATGGTGCACAGACATACATGCAGGTACAATACCTATACCCACAAAATAAAAATAAATAAACCTAGAAACTGTTAAGTTTCAGTCAGTGTTCCATATACATCACTAGCAGCTCTCAAACTACTCTGTATAGACAGATCATTTCAGTCATCACAGAACGTCTGATTTGAAAGTGCTGTCCTAAAGCTTTGTACTCGGTATGAGCCTGAGACAGCAACACACACACACACACACACACAGAAGGACGGCACACAAGCACTGCTCAGACTTTCCAAGGCAGAAACTTGAGGGTTTCAAACAAGAGACTTAATGTGGGGCTGTGGAGATGGTCCAGGGAGCAAAAGTGTTCACAGTGCGGGCACAAGGATTGGAGTTCCCTGGCACTCAAAAGCCAGGCGTGGGGGTGGAGGGATTGCTCAGTGGTAACAGCACTCGCTGATCTTGCAGAGGACCTGGGTTCAATTCCCAGCACACACATGGCTGTTCACAACTGTTTGAAACTCTCATTCCAGGGAACCCCAATGTTCTCTTCTGACCTATGCAACACACACATGACACTGCATGAATATGGCGCGCGTGTGCGCGCGCGCACACACACACACACGTAGGTAAAGCATTCACACACATAAAAATAAATACATCTTTAAAAATTCAGGCTTGACTTGGCTACACATGCCTATAACACCAACACTAGGGGACGGACACATGTGCATTTTTAAATTCTTTTACATGTATTTATTTATTTGTCTGGGAGAAGGCATACTATGACATGCTTCTAGAGCTCATAGGACAACCTGCATAAAGTATTTCTCTTCTGCTACCATGCAGGTGGGTTCTGGGGATGGAACTAAAGCCATTAGGCTTGGCAGCATATGCCCTCGCGCACCGAGTCACTTCCCTGTCCCAACAGGAAAATTCTGAGAACTTAGCATTCAGGCAGGCTACCTAAAAATGTCAGACTTCCAGTTCACACACCCCATTTCAAGGCATGATAAGGCCGACAGCAACTGAAGCTTCAGCATGAACTGCCCTGGGTACATACATACAACTCCCATGCATGCATCACACACACACACACACACTAAAATAATGAATCAAGCAGGCCAGAGACTCAGACACAGTGAAGCATGAGCAGTTCTGCTCCAGAAACTACACCGTCCTCTAGAAATCATTCTGACAATATAAAATTAAGAGACTACATTTTTGCTCTTCAAAAAAAAATTACAAGTTTCTGCCTCCTAGCTGGAAGTTCCAATAGTTCAATCGATAGATTAGACAACCAACCAAAATTTCCAGAGGTCAAAAAGTCTCCACTCCTAGCTTCATCATTCTGATGTGGGTTTGCCCTTATCCCAAGTGATCTGGGGTACTTTTCAAAGAGCACAAGGTTTAGGCCCTTTGCTGGAATACTGCCCTCCCTGAGTGTAGAGCTCATTGTGAGAGTTGCTCACACAGCTAGTGACTACACTTACACAAAACTGCAAAAGTGATCTTGACCACAAAAAACGTAAACATTACTATCTAATAGTCCTTAAATAAATGATATGGGAGCTTAAAAGATAAAGGTTGAGAGAAATAAGGTTTTGTGATGAATAAAAACAGAGTTCTTTTTCCCCCTAGAGTTTCCTATTCATGTTCTTGGGTATATTACTTGTTTAAAAAAATGAGCAAATTCACTTTGCTGAGGCACCAGTGAGCTTGCATTAACAATCTATAATCTGTCAATCCTTTATAAATCACAGGTCATCTAGCCACCAAAACCCTTTCCCCCCTCTTCTCGTGTGTGTTGTTTCAAACTGCAATAACATATAAGAAAACTACAAATTCTTGAATTATTTTAATAGTGGAAGTTTTGCAGAAATAAGCTAAAGGCAAAACCTTTGACTTGTTCAGAAGCAATTCATCCCCAGTGATGGGAAAGAGTGCCAAATTTGACCATTCAGTCTGTAATTTTGTTAATCAAAGATTGTGAAACAAATGCCTCATTTGCAAAACAAATACAAAAATCAAGCCTTTAAAAGACCTCAAGCACATTTTGCCTATAAGTAGCTATAAATCTTCTCTATGAAAAACAGTGATCAATAACCTCTCCAGAAACAGATGCACAGCTTACACCCTTGATGCAATGGAAGGGGCTGCACCAAAACAAAGCAGGGGATAATCTAATCCCCTTGCCAAGCAGTAGAAAATGTATCTGGTATGATAAAAAAAAAAAATCAGAAAATGAGTGTGAGTAATGCAAAACTGCCAAATGAGTAATTCAACTGCATTATATTTGGGGACACACTCTTCATCCAAATAAAAGTCATATTTTAGAGACTACCAAATACAGTGGACAATACTCACTAATTTATGGACGCTCATAGCTCTCTAAATGCATGCATATCTAAGGTTTATGTGCTTCAAAGGGCAGGAAAGACCTGCGAAGCCTTATTCAAGCTTTTAGCGTGTGCATACAAATACAGAATGTTCCATTAATTGGACTTTCTTCCCCTGGTGATTAATAGTTACAGCTGTGCTTACCACAAAGTAAATCCCACATGCTAATGATTCAGAACCTAATTTTTCTCATTCAGTCCTATTCCCTACAGGAGTGATAGTAGTTTACCATGCCAGTCAGTCTCAGCAGAAGCCTTGTCAACAACAGTGCAGCAGACAGCATTCGGAAGGTCAGGGGGATGAGACCAGAGCAAGGCATTAATGCACAGAGCACTGCTCCCTGCAGAAACCTTTTGTCAGGAGCTTATCTGTAATCATTGCTTTCTTAAAACTGGACGCCTTTACTCAGCCTGAACAATTCCCCAGTTTTGTCTGCCTCCAACTACTTTTTAGGCCCACACTTCAAATTTCTTCCTTTAGCCTTACCTCTTCTCTCCCCTGTATTTTATTCACTCTGTCCACTTTCTAAACTTCTTCCTATTTCTAAATCTATGCTTCTAATATCCGGTCTTAAAATTTCTTCATATCACTTTAGCTTTTATTAGGTTTCTTAAAAGAATAAAAGTTCACACCGAACTCCTAATTCCATAACATCATCAGAGCAGGCTTTCTTTTGCTGAAGTTAGCACAGATGTGGGAACATTAGAAGAAACTTGTCCTGTGCATTTTCATGAAGCAATTTAACAGTGAAGAAATTTAAGCTGATGTCCAAAATACTATATAATTCTTTTAAAAATCATTACGAGTGGCAAGTAGTAGTGTTATTAGCAGTGATAACCAGCCGCAGCTGTGAACTCCTTAGCGAGGCAGATGTCAGCATAAACAAGCGGCCTCACTGAGCAGAGACCGGGACCAAACCTCATCTGATCTCCAAGGGCTTCCATGCTCAGTAGAAACCTTGGGGCTTAAAGTCAGGATTTGTCCCACAAACTGATACAAACAATTCTAAGTAAATCTACCATTGAAAGATGAACAGAACGCTGAAATTCAGTTGTTCTAGAGAGGAATAAATCTTAAAATACTATAAAATGTTTCTGACAGAGAGGAAAGAAGCACGGAGGAATCACAGACAGTTCTTCCAGGGGACACTAGACCTCAGTGTCAACTTCGGTGGGAACATTTGGGGCCACTTCTGAAGGCCTCCTCCGCCCCTCTCAGCTACTTAGCCTCCTAGCTGTGCTTCAGACATGCAGATGAAAAGGAGCTGGGGTTCTTTAAGAGAAACTCCTCCCCTATCCCATCCAACACCAGCTCTCTAAAGTCAGAAGTAGCCTCTATCCTCCTGCCTGTATAATGCATCACAAAAGGGAGCTTATTTCTCCAGGGTGATAGGAAGCCCTGTTCCTAGAAAAACGGCTTGGGACACAGGGATGAAAGGAAATAAAATTATAGGTAAGCACGATGTTCTACTCTCTACTTAAAAATAAAATTTGGAAAATTCAACATCAGATACTAAAATCAATATTTCAAGCTAAGCAAGAGAGGTACTGGGCAAAGCATTTGGACGCCCCTTGGTATCTTTCTGTTTTCTGAGGGAATTAAAGGCTGGTTGGCAGGGACACCCCAGAATGAATGCAGTCTGCTCTTCTAGATAGCCAGCAGGATTCAGCAGAACTTGGGCTCACCCCCAGAAGTCTCCTACTGGGATGGCCGGAAAGACAACAGCGGTAAGCAAAAGCAGTCAATAATACAGACGGACAATGTCAGAGCAGCATTTCACAGAGAGAGATAAATAAGAGCTATTGCCTGCAGAGACCTACAAATAGAGGTTACTCACAGAGATTACTGTAGCTCCAGCAGTTACCCATTGAGCATAGAAAATGCCCCGTTCATCAGTTTAACGCTTGAGAAAAGTTAACCAGAAAAGAAGCGAGCTAATGCAAAATGTGCTGTTCTAGTCAACTGGAAGCAAATTAGTTTCAAATTTCCTGGAGGCCCCTCTTGCCCTGCACTGCACACGGTGATGCCAATGGAAGCACTTTGAGCACTTGGAAGCAGAGCTGAGCCGAGCCCAGGAACTGCAGCCTCAGCCTCCCACAAAGGCAGAAGAGCCTGCTCTCCTGCTGTGCTCAGCCTCAGGCGCTCTCTACCTTGGGAGCTTACGGAAACAGCCACTGTAGGGCTTTGCTACAATTGTGAAAACTACTTCCAAGGAGGTAACAGAGATGCCGGGAGTTAGCTTTAATGTAACCATTCCCCTAGTGCAGCAGCAGGAAGCCGGCCGAGGCTCGGAGAGGATCGTACCATCCCGGCTGACATCAGAGGTGGGGCTGTCATCCTAGTATTATGCAGCATTTTCTCTGATGCTGAAATGACACACATGAACCGAGATGGGCCGGTTCCCTTTAAAAGCATTTAATTCTCACGTTGTTCCAACGGAAGAGGCAAATGCAAAAACGCTGCCCAGAAGCTGCTCCCATGACATCAATCCTGCGCTGGCAGTCCTTATCTCACTGGTAAGTGCTGCTGTCACCCAGGCATCTCGCTAATGATTACATTACTGTTCCTCTGATAAATTATCAGTTTAATGGGTAATTGATAGTACTTGAAAATGTGACATGAAAAGACTGAAAGTCATGAAGATCCAGTTTTAAAAGCCATGGCATAAAGTTTAACATCACTAACAGGACTTTGGATGTGTACCATACTTTTCAAGCAATCTCAGTAAAAGCACTCATTTTATAAATAATAACATGAAACTACCCATGGTGAATGACATAATACTGACCCCTGGACTTGGTGTAAATACTAAAAATAATCTCGTCTTGGGCTGGGAGTGTTCCTCCATGCTAGAGCACTTACCGATCCCCGGGTTCGAGCCCCAGCACTGAAAAAATAGAATCATCAGTATCATTAATATTCTAATCAGCATGAGAAGCAAAGGCACGTCAAGGCTATTTTTTTCCGTATTCTATACACTCAGTGAGCAGCATAACCAGGTGACAGAAAATGTAGTAGTTTTAATTCAGAATGTCCATCTTTACAAATAATATATTAGAAACTGTTTAGTGATATGCTATACACCATGCTAAGCAGTTTCATTTTGTGAATTCATCTATTCCTTCCAGAAGGTTCTGGGACAGCTACTATTATTAACCCGTTGTACAGATGTGACCACTAAAATACAAAAGAGGTGTGGGTCATCTCAGATCAGGGGAGTAAAGTTCAAACACAGCCACTGTGGCTCTAAAGTTCACCCTCTGTACCACTAAACTACCCTCCTTCCTAGAAGCCTGCATGCCAAAGAAAAAATTCTGAAATAAGACTATTATTCCCAGGGTTTCAAACAATAGCAAACCAAACAAGCCCCTCTTTTAAGAAGACTAATTGATAAATAGGAGGACAAAGATTAGATGATATACCCAGGAACGGCAGACTGGTAACAGAAATAAAGCCAAGACTCCACTTCACAGCTGACAGCTTGTCTTACCTCAGGAAAACAGCTTACAATCTCCGAGCTTTAGTTTCTTGGCCTCTAAGCTATGAGCGCTTGGCTTATTGACTGGTATAACACTGTGGTAAGAGCACATCATCTAGACTTACAGCCTACACTTCTTTACTTTACAATTGTGTCACTTTAAGTAGTCCTCAGCTTCAGCATTCAAAACCACAGAAACAATAGGGTTACTCTAAGGATTAAGTAACTGAAGTATGCAGACAAACCACTCAGATGAGCAACTGTAAAAGCTCCACAGTAATTATTATAACTATTATTACCAGTAACTTCCATTTCTTGGGGTAGGAGCAGGATCTAACTAAATAGTCCAGGATGGCCATAAATTCCTGATTTTCCTGCCTCAGTATCCTGAGTGTATAGGCGTGTGACATTATGACTAGTTTATTTTTAACTAAACTGCCCAATTCTTCCCTTTCCAAAACTCTGAGAAAACCTGCTAGAATTATTGGGGGGGGGGGCGGGGAGGCTGACTGGAAAGGCAGAAGGCACAACTTCTGTTGGCCGCATCCAGATATTAACCAACCCACAAATCACCAGCTCCCAATGGGATGCACTCTGAAGCTGGCAGCAGCTGTCAGAGATTCCTTACAAAAGAGGAGAGGGACATACGCCCTTTGCTCTCCCTTTCCCTTCTGTGTGGGTAAGAAAAGAGGGGTCTTGGGCTGGAGAGATGGCTTAGAGGTTAAGAGCATTGCCTGCTCTTCCAAAGGTCCTGAGTTCAATTCCCAGCAACCACATGGTGGCTCACAACCATCTGTAATGGGGTCTGGTGCCCTCTTCTGGCCTGCAGGCATACACACAGACAGAATATTGTATACATAATAAATAAATAATTTTTTTTTTTTTTTTTTTTTTTTTAGTTTTTCGAGACAGGGTTTCTCTGTGGCTTTGGAGCCTGTCCTGGAACTAGCTCTTGTAGACCAGGCTGGTCTCGAACTCACAGAGATCTGCCTGCCTCTGCCTCCCAAGTGCTGGGCTTAAAGGAGTGCGCCACCACCGCCCAGCTAAATAAATAAATATTAAAAAGAAAAAAAAAGAAAAGAGGGGTCTAGAATTGAAGCGTTATCCTGGCTAGGGAAATAAAAACAGGACCCCATCAAATATCCACCAAAGAATCTTGCAGCCCTAGGATCTGTTGTAACAGAGAGAATAAACTCTTACATTATTTCTTCAGTTTTCTACTATATGTAGTTTACACAATCTTAGCTGGTCCACAATCAGAGGCTCAGTGACCAAGGTCTGGGTTACAGACAAGTACTTTCCTTCTGTTAAAATCTCTCAGTATACAGCTTTTCTTAAGCAAGTCTAGCTGCAACCACAAAACAGATGAAGATGTAGTTTAGAGAACTTTAGGTCCACTCAGTAGGATTCCTCTTATATCTGACTATTTAAGCACTCTCATAGTCATCTTCAGTTACCTTGCTCTCTCTCCCTGTTATATAGTGAGAGTCCGACTCTAGACCTCAGATGGCTGGCCTAGCAGTTTTCTGGTACGTCTGAATTGACTAATGACTGACAGCTTTCCTTTCCCTGTGCCATAGTCTCGTTACATCCAGTCTTGCCACTCAACAGAAGGGTGAACTAGACTGAAGCTTAGGAGGTCTGGACATCTAAGGCCACCAGTGTGGGGTCATGATTATGGCTAGTGGTTTGGGTGTAGAGACTTACCGGAATGTCATTTCATGATTGCAACATACAGTTTCATTGGATATATGTCAGTTTTCATCTCAAATCAACTTTATGAGGCAAACACCTAATGTTCCCCCACAGTTGCTAATGATATATGTGCCTCTGTGATAAATGGAAAGGTCTGCATTCTGCATGAAGGCTTAGTGTGTGCTACGTCTTCAGGAGACCATCTGACCACTGCACCTCGTGCTCTCCCACAGCCAAGTCTCAGACACGCACGCACAGTCTTTCATCAGTCCGACCCACTTAGGTCTTCTTCTACAGGGGCCACCAGAAGAAGCAAGCCTGGCATGGGAGAAGGAGTCTCACTCTCCACGGTCTGGAAAGGGGCATGAATAAGTAGGGCGGTTCCTACTCGCCCTGGAAAGCAGACCCTGTCCCAGAGGCAGAGTCAATTCCTGACTATCTTTCATATGCTCCATGTCACACATCCAACATGTCAAAACCATAATGATTGCCTTCTATGAGAACCTAGCTTCCGACAAAGGATTCCTATTTCAGATGCATCATTAACACCTCCTGTCACTTTCCTGCCATACTTCATGTCTCCCTGTGTCTTGTCACCATGACATAGTTATTTTTCTTGAAGTCTCATCCATCTATGCACTTACACTTTTCTAGAGCACAGAGTATTGCTTAGAAATTAACTTCTGCTCTCAACTACAAACCTGATGATTAATATCCTCCACTGTACGTAGTTTCCCTACACTACACCTAGGTGTAGTGGCTCACACCTTTAATCCCAGCACTTGGTAGGCAGAGGCAGGAGGATGTCTGTGAGTTCAAGGCCAGCCTGGTTCTCAGTGAGTTCCATGACAGCTAGAACTACATAGTAAAATCCTGTCTTGAAAAAACAAAACAACAAAGAGAAAGAAGGAAAAAAAGGAAGGAAGGAAGGAAGGAAGAGAGAGGGAGGGGGGAAGAAAAGAAAGAATAATTAAGAATCATGCTAATAATCCCACATTTTTTATTTTTATTTTTTATTTTATTTTATTTTATTTTTTTGGTTTTTCGAGACAGGGTTTCTCTGTGGTTTTGGAGCCTGTCCTGGAACTAGCTCTTGTAGACCAGGCTGGTCTCGAACTCACAGAGATCCGCCTGCCTCTGCCTCCCGAGTGCTGGGATTAAAGGCGTGCGCCACCACCGCCCGGCAATCCCACATTTTTTAATCAGTCATTTTGTGTGTACCTGCATGTGGTGTACTGAGCTCCATATTTCTGATGTCAGTGCTGTCAACATTGTCCAATCGTGGGCCTCCCTTCTCCAAAGCACAACTAAACAGAAATTGGAAACAGGTTTCCAACATACTTATGTTAAATCTGTAAATTCTTTAACTCAGGGATCAGCAATTTCTCCTTAAAAGATCAGATCAGTGTCAGGCATACTGGCCCAGGCCTATCAGCCAAGCACTTGGAAAGCAGAAGGAAGCCTGCCAGGCATTCTAGGGCAGCCTGGACTGCACGAGGCCAGCAAGGGCTACATAACACAACCCTATCTCAAAAACAAATTAATAGTTTAAGCTTTGTGATCTCCATGGTAATATGTCTGCCAATGCTATAAACAATAACAAATTGACACAAGACTACACTCCAATAAAACATTACCTTCAAAGGCCACTGAAACTGGCCCAAGAGCTGGACATAGTCTGGATTCTTACATTAAAAAAAAAACAAGCACAGTATTTTACAGCCAGTACTAGAAGCCAGGATGCCCCAGGACAAAGAGTTCATTCTGTTAAAAAGAATGCTGCCTCTCCACTGATCAACTGTAAACAGCATAGTAACTTCCAGATCTTCACTCAAAGTTATTTCCTTATATCCAACTTTGCTCTATTCTTCCCATGCCCAGATCAAATCCCTCCTCTCACCGAGCCCTAATATATGTGACCTGCACTTTTACGTGAGGCCCTTACATTTTCACGATTTTATACTGTCTTGCTTAGTGACGCTTATCTCCCTGGCGTAGGCTGTCTATGGAACAGACTAGATAACTATCAGAGCATCTTAACATCCACAGCCATCCACGGAGAGACGGGCATGGAACAGTTTTAACCCTCCTCATCTTTATAAAGATTAAAGTATGTGGTCTCTTTGTGGTAACTATATCATTTTGGAAAAGAAAAAAAAAAGTACAGGCTAATCCTTTGGATATTCCCAGCATGAGGACTTCTACAAGCAACTGGAATATCGTATCTTCATAGGAATTACTTAGAAAGACCTATTTTGCAGTTTTATAGCAAACATCCCATAGGAATGATTGTTTTGTGGTAACCTATGGATGGATTTCTAGGACTAGGAAAATAGAATCTTTAAACTGTTTTCTGCTATCTAGATCTAAGAGAAGTCTCAGTGAAAACCCTTTAAATCTTCCTCCTACAGAAAATACATGCAAAAATTTTACAAATGTTGCATAAAATGTCTAGGGACCTATTTTAAAAAAGATAAGAAAATGCCTCAGACGGTCTCATATTATCTGCTTATAGCTTGAGTTACGTAAATTTCCATTTTAATATAATGCATTTAAAAAATTTCATTGTATTAAAAGAACGTGGCAGTACTATTATACTCTAGTATCAAAAAACATTAATAGAACTGTAGAGATGGCTCAGTGGTTAAGTACGGACTGCTCTTGCAGAAGACCAGGATTTTGAATCCTAGTACCCACATGGCAGCTAATAACAGTCTCTAACTCCAGTTCCAGATCTGACAGCCTTTTCTGGACCACAACGACAAAGCACACACATCGTGCACAGACATAAATGCAGACAAAACATAGAATAAAAAACATGTTTAAATTATAATCAGTGGAAAAGGAGAAGTGCATAGTGAAGAGCAAAGACATGGAAGGAGAGGAAGAGTGTCACCAGTCTGCAGGTGTCTCCTTCCTTCAGCACTTCCTGTGACCGTGAAGGCTCAGCATAGGTTTTCTGTGGATCTCACACATTCTCTTATGCTAAGCCTCCAGGATCACTTGTTTCAAATCCCAAACAACAACACAGACTAAGAAAAAAAAAAAAAACAGGAGTGGCTAACCGTAAATTCTTCAAGTTTAAGGTTAAAAAGCTAGGACCAGTACCCAAGCTTGTCCTCTGACTTCCACACATGTGCAGTGGCACATGTGCACTTGCATTCACACACACACACACACACACACACACACAAGTTTTGAGACACAAATAACCTTCAAAAATAAATGCCAACAGTATTAACATATCCTCAGATATAATTCAGAGTAATTAATAACAATATCTGTGATATGTTCATTAAATTTTAGTTTCCTTCATTCAACTTTTATAAATAAAAGTCTGATTTATTATATGTTTCCCCAAATAGTATTTATTTGTTTTGAATTTTCCACAAAAGAATGAGAATGAGTACAATATAACACAAAGACAAAAAATTTAAAGCCAGGTGCCACACCTTTAAACCCAGCAATCAGGAGGCCAAGATCTCTGAGTTCAAGACCAGCCTGGTCTACAGAGAAAGATCCAAGGACAACTAGGGCTACTACACAAAGAAACCCTGCCTCAGAAAAATTAAAAAAACAAAACACCAAAAGTTTATATATCCATCATAAATTTGTCAGAAGTCAAACCTTCTACAGAATATAACAAGCTGGATTGGGTAAACTCTACATCTAGTAATTAACAGTGGATGCAGAAAGCAAAGACAGACAAACACCAGCCAGACAAGCAGGTGTAATCTTCAACTCAGCAGTGAGAGGAAAAACCTCGAAATTAGTGACACTTTGAAGACAAAGTGGTGGCCTCCAAAAGGAGCAGTCAGTGAGACTGAGAGAGATCAAAGAAGGCTCCCCAAGGGTATCCAACCTGGATCACCACTGTTTGTTTGACTTGATAGTTTGGTTCTAGTGATCAATTCTCGACTCGCTCACCTGTCTAGCTGCATCAGCACTCTACTGTTCCCCACATAATCCTATACTCACTCACTCTCACCTGCTCCCAGAATAACATCTTCTTCCCATTTTGGCCTCCACCTGATACCTATCCTTCCAAGCAAAGGACAAAAAGCACCCTGTCACAGGCCACTGCCTGCGCCCTTGCACTCCACTCTTCCTCTAACAAGTGCTGACCACATATCCCCAGGTTCCCTGTTGATCTCCATCTCTAACTTGCTATTGTATTGAGGATTTGTAATAATGCTGTTGGCATTTATTTTCTGTCACCTTGAAAAAGATCCTATGGCTTTTATGCAGATCTTGGCACAGAATTAATCGTCTTTTCATGAGATTTTTATCAATTGTTTGACAATAAATTATGTATCACGTCCTATTAAATGATTTCTAGTATAAATGTTGCCTTGCCTGTTAATTTAATAGCTTCTTATGATTCAAGATTAGCAATGCAGGATAAACAACAGACTCAAAATATTTGAAGAAATTAACTGAATGTGTTGAAGATCCATATATATATATGTATGTATGTATGTATGTATGTATGTATGTATGTATTGCTGTGGTAGTTTGAATGTAATTGCCACCATAATCTTATAGGGACTGACACTATCAGGAGTTGTGGCTTTGTTAGAGTGGGTATGGCCTTGTGAGAGGAAAGTGTCACTGTGAAGATGGACTTTGAGGTTTCCTATGCTCAGGGTATCACCCAGTGTCTGGGTCAATTTCCTGGTCCTGCAAGATCTATATCTCCCAGCTACTACTGCAGCATCATGTCTGCCTGCATGCCGTCATGATCCCTGTTTTGATGATAATGGGTTGAACCTCTGAAACTTTAAGCAAGCCACCCCAACTAAATGTTTCCTTTATAAGAGTTGCTGTGATCAAGGAGTCTCTTCACAGCAATAGAAACCCTAACTAAGAAAATTAATCCTACATAACAATGGATGACATCTTCATATACATTAAACATATTTGATCACACTCATCCCCTACTGCCCTCTCTTAGTACCCCTTCATCCCACTGATTCCCTTTCTCTTCCCAACTAGTCCCCTTCTACTTTTATGTCTTTTTCTTTTGTGACCCAATGACTTTAAGAGTAGGTCTCTATATAGGAACTAAGAGAATTTACCTTGGTAATACCACTAAAAAAAAAGCGTGTTCTCTCTCCTCTCTCTCTCTCTCTCTCTCTCTCTCTCTCTCTCTCTCCTTAACAACCATTAACTGCAGGTAATCACAGCTACTGAGAGTTCAAAAGTACAATGGTTGTACCGTGCCCAGAAGACAAAAGCCCATGCTATTCCTCACCTTCCTCTGGCTATAACACTCTTTTTGCCTCTTCTGTGATGTCCCCTGAGCCTTGAAGGGGATGATGAAGACATCCCAGTTAAGGCTGAGCATTCACGGTTAATTTGTTCTCAGTTTTGAGTCTCTGCAGAACCTACCACCTATTACAAGAGAATGACCAAAGCTTACAGCATCACTAATCTATGGATATAAATTAAATATTTAGTAAGGTAGTGTGACAATATGTCCACTTAGCAAAACAAGAGTAGTATGTTTGCTCGTCAGGCCTATGGCCTCCCCAGCCATGGGCTATTACAGCACTAAGTGTGACCTCCTGCTACGTTTAGAGTGTCCACCCAATTAGGAAGTTGTTAGCTACCCCCTAACCATCATGTCATGTTTGTACCACTGGGCACACCTTGTCCGGCAAGCTGAAAGCGTGGCACTCAAGGGTCCACAGCTGGGGAGATTATTGATGACAATTCTCCCTCAAAAGTCTGAATAGCACCTTCCTTCTGGTTCTATGAAATCTAGACAGCAGAGAGGAAGCTTCCAGCTCTATCCCAGTTTGATTTCTCAGTTTTCAAACCAAAGTTTGTGATGTCTTCAGCAATAGTATCCTATCATCTAGTTCTTGTGGGCAACCAAGAGCAATAGCAATAACATGTACCATTTCAGGCGTGGTGGTGAGGGTCTCCCTGACCAATACTCATAGGAAGAGAGCCCATGCCGGGCACTGGGGTTTTTATTTAATAATCTACTTGTCCTTCTTATCTTTTAAACTATCTAGATATAAGAATCTAAACTATGTATCTCAGTTCCCAACAAACTGTGGAAAACATGTTACCACATAAAACAGTTTCTAGCCATTTTCCTTTACAAATTTAAAATAGGACTCTGTGTTTGTTTCCTTTGACCATGATTAACTCAAGTTCACCATAGAAGTTCTTTCAAGGACAACTAAAAGATCCAAATTTGAAATATTCAGCCACCAACCATCAAAAAGGTAAACATTAAACTGATTTTTCCTACTTCAAGGTGTGTAATGCCAGTACCTGGAAAAGTAAGTGAACTCAAGGCCAATCTGGGTTCTATGGCAAGGCTGAGTCTTTCAAAAGATAAGCAGTTTCTTTTGTTTTGCATTATGCTACCTCTATTACATCTCAAGACTCCATTTTAAACATTTATGAGTAATATATTGTCAAGTTCCTCATGTAGTAAAATTAAGCTTATCTTTACCTTAATGGCTCTAATCTCATTAACACCAGCAGCTTAATAAATAATCTTTGGGCTCCAATAGCCTAATACTCTAATAGGAGTAGCATGGACAAAGATTATTTAGTAGTGGGTAAACGGGTGGCTGATGCTTCATTGTCATTTTGTATTTCTTTTCAGAAAATTTCTATCTGACAGCATTGCAATTTGAAGTTGTAACTTGCACATCAAGGTCAACATTTTGCATATTTTTGACTTTCATCTTCTGATGTTACAATGTCCGGCTGGGATGTCTATCGTGGAGTCCTAAATGTTATTCAATAAAAAAGTGGCAGGGTAGGTGCTCCAAGGTATAAGGAACAAAGAATGTACACGTCTGGCCTCTTCAGTTAGAGAAGAACACTCCATGAGGACTTTGTTTTCCCCTCAATAGCCCTGTTATCAGCTTTGGAATGCTAATAACTGAAAGCAATCAATACTAAATAATCTGATCTCTTGGACTATAAACACACGCTTTCCCTTCCAAAAGAAAAATAAGAAGAGCTACTGTAAGCATTGCTGTATGACAATATTCAAAAAGGGTTTTGATTTTATCCTAGCCAAAAAAAATATGTTCCTTTAAATGATATTGAGTACAGAAGCTCAGAAAATAAAGCAGAAGTTAAGGAGCAGGTTTGGTTCACTGGGGTGGAAGCAAGGATTCGCACTCTCTCATTCCTTAACCCTCAGGGAGACATGAGATCCTTAAATCTCATGTTTTATGAGATGCTTCTCTGCAAGGCTGCATGACTTGCAGAGAAAACCCAGCTTCTGAATCCACATTTGAACTGGGATGACAGCAACAATAAATGTATAAATATGTAGATACAAATAAACACAAATATGGATATAGACATACAGGTCAGGATTTAATTAGGGGAGAAAGCAGGCTGAATCTTCAAATTACACACAAACACAAACATCAAAAATTATCAGTTAATAATCAGCCAACTTAAAAACTTCCACGAGGCCGGGCGATGGTGGCGCACGCCTTTAATCCCAGCACTCGGGAGGCAGAGACAGGCGGATCTCTGTGAGTTCGAGGCCAGCCTGGTCTACAAGAGCTAGTGCCAAGAGCTAGTGCCAGGACAGGCTCCAAAGCCACAGAGAAACCCTGTCTCGAAAAAAAAAAAAAAAAACTTCCACGAGTCCGGTTTTATCCCATGCTTTTTCAGACCCAGGCCATCTGGCCTTGGTGAGTTCCCGATAGAACATCCCCATTGTCTCAGTGTGTGGGTGCAGCCCTCGCGGTCCTGAGTTCCTTGCTCCTGCTCTCGCATAGCAGACAATGAGGACTACTGAGAACTCAAGAACAATGGCACTGGGTTTTTATCCTACTGCACATACTGGCTTTGAGGGAGCCTAGACAGTTTGGATGCTCACCTAACTAGACCTGGGAGGAGGTGTGTGGTTACTGGACTTCCCACAGGGCAGGGAACCCTGACTGCTCTTGGGGCTGATGAGGGAGGGGGACTTGATTGGGGAAGGGGGAGGGAAATGGGAGGCGGTGGCGGGGAGAAGGCAGAAATCTTTAATAAATAAATAAATTAATTAATTAATTAAAAAAAAAGAAAAACTAAAAGAAAGAAAAAAATGTAAAAACTATGCAGAAGGCCTGAGATGGCTCAGCAGTTAGCAGCACTGACTGCTCTCGTGTAGGAGCCAGGTTCGATTCCTGGCACCTAAATCATGACTGACAACTACGTGTAACTCCGGTTCAAGGGGGTTCAATGCCCTCTACTGGCCTCCATGGGTCCCAGGAATGCATATGACATACAGACAGACAGACATACAGGCAAAACATCCATAACATAAAATAAAAATATTTTAAAAAGAAAAAAAAAAAACTTCCACATGAACCTCTATTTCTGAATGTTCAACTGTAAGTATTTCTTCAGAAGTTTTCAAAAAGAATTACAGTTGAGAAGACAAGTACCCCCAGCCCTTGTTTCATGCACTGTCTTAGCTCATCCGGCATACGAAAATGTCTAGCTGGAAGTAGAGTTCATTGATGTCTCTTATCTTTTAGAGCTGAGCATTTTTAAAGTATGAACAATCTAAACCTTTATTTCATGATGTCCTGATGGTACTAAGGGAAAACTGGAATTTTCTAAGCCTCCAGATTTCTTTACGTGGAAAAGGAAGACACAAAGACACTCTCTCCCTTCCTCTTTCCCTCTCTCCTCCCCCCTCCCTCTTCTTTCTTCTCAGAGCAGCTGTGGGCAGAGCTGCTGGCAGCTGGGGAAGAGCTACTAAAAAGCATCGCAGACACTGCCCACCAGGGGGAAGTGTTGCCTAACTATTAAGAGAACTTCATCGCATGAACGAAAATAAAACTACCACTTGAAAATTTCTAAGCATCTAGGAAAAAGTGTTCTCATATTTGAAAAGAAGTCTAATTTTTCTCTGTTTTATATTTATTTTAATCAAATAACAATGGCATCCTAACTTCACCATCCACAGTTCACAGTCACTTGGGCCTCTAGATCAAAGACACTCCCAGAAAGAATGACTCCTAATGCAGCATTACGTTCTGCCCAGGACTCCTTCAATCCCCACCACAAACCTCACCCTCACTTGCAATCTGCTGCAAAAATTCAAAGAAAGTGGTGATTGGTGACAGCCAGGACCAACTGCCCCACCAACTTCCAGGTTACAGTGACCCCTACATTGCAAAAAACACTGTATGCTCCAGGGATATTGGTGCATGCCTTGAATCCAAGAACTTGGAAAGCACGGTCAGGTAGATCTTTGTGAGTTCTAGGCCAGTCAGTCCAGACTGCATAGCCCAGTTCCAGTTAGTTGGGGCTACATAGTAAGAGTTTATATGGAAAAACAAACAACAACAACAACAACAACAAAAACACTACAACTTTACAGTAATATACCCAAAATTTTATCTTGAAAGAGGTAGTGATTGTCCTGCCACAGTGACAAAGGCCCCAAGTATCAGTGGTCAGGGTAAAGTAGTTAATACTCCCAGTCCTTTAAGAAGACAGTAAACATCTTTTATGACTAATTTAACATCTATCATCATTTTTGTTCAACCAAAATATTTTGGTTCAACCCAAACAAATAAATTAATGTCTTAAATATTTAACTGAAACTATAGAACAACTAGATGAAAGCACAAAAAAATAGCTTCTTGACACTGGTATAAGCTATTTTATTTTATTTTTGGTATGAGACACCAAAAGTATAGACTAAAAACAAGAAAGGGCTGCTAAGAAATGATCTGGGGAGAGCTCTTCTGCACACACACACACACATACACACACACACACACACACACACAAATACACACCTCACAGGGGAATCAAATGAATTCGGCATGTTGTATATACATAAAAGGGGAAGGGGAAGGGATAAAATTAAATACAGCCATCATATACAAAATTCTCAAAAAAATTATTTCAATTTTTTTTAAAAAAGTAGGATTCCATGAATCTGAAAACGTCTGTACAGCAAATTCAAATGCTGTGCAGCAAAGATACCAGTTAACAGAATAAAGCGACAGCTTACAGAATGAGAGAAAATACTTGCCAAACAAACATCTGATAAGAAGTAAATACAATGTATTTTAAATAGCTCAATACTAAGAGAACAAATAACTTGGCTTTTTTATATGGACAGAAAATATGAAGAGACATGTCTCAAAAGCTCACAAAAGAACAAACATGATGAATAAGTACATGCAACTTTGTTCAGTATCACTGACTGTGGTGTGAAGGAGAATGGCCCTGTGTGAGTACTTTTGGGAACTGTTTGGGAAGGGTTAGGGACAATGCCTTTGTTGGAGGAGATGTGTCACTGCAGACTTGGAGGTTTCAAAAGTCCACACCATTTCCAATGTGTCTTTCTCTGCCTTGTACCTCTGTATCAAAGTATAAGCCCTCAGCTACAGCAACATGCCTGTCTCTCTGCTGCCGTGCTCCCTGCCATGGTGATCATGGATGCCAACACTCTGAAATTGTAAGCAAGCACCCAATAAAGTCTTCTATGTGTTTCCTTGGCCAGGATGTCTCTTCACAGCAATAGTAAAGTAACTAAGACACTAATAACTTTGGGGAAAGGTTAAACACTAGATATCACCTCATACCTGCTAGAAAGGTTATTGCCAAAAAGACAAAGATGTGTTGAAGAGGAATCGGGAAGAAAAAAAAAAAGGTTCTCTGTACACTGTTGCTAGGAATACAAGCAAGAAAAGACATTGTGAAAAACAGAATAGAGATTTCCACATAGAAACAGAATGAACATGGAATTCAGCAATCTTGTTTCTAAGTATACAGAAAAAGGGCAGAACACTGGTGGGTTTTTGTATTGTTGTTTAAAATACCCAAGATACTGATATAACCTAAAAATTTCTTTTTTTTAAATTTACTTAACTTATTTATGTGCATTGGTGTGAAGGTGTCTGGAACTGGAGTTACAGACAGTTGTGAGCTGCCATGTGGGTGCTGGGAATTGAACCAGGGTCCTCTGGAAGAGCAGCCAGTGCTCTTAACCACTGAGCCATCTCTCCTAACCTAAAAATTTCTAAAGGCTTAAATGGAGGGGAAAAAAGATGAGATAAAAATCTAGTGAAATACTATTCATCTAAAAGAATTCCTGTTATTTGAAACAACATGAATAAACATAAAGAATATTTTTCTTAGTAATGTTGTAGGTAGATTGCTTGTTCCTTCCCAGCTGCTCAGCCCCAAAATAACCACACAGAAACTGTATTAATTAAATTACTGTTTGGCCTATTAGCTCTAGCTTCTTATTGGCTATCTCTTACATCTTAGTTTAACCAATTTCTATTAATCTGTGTATTGCCACATGGCTGTGGCTTATCAGGCAAAGCTCTGGCGTCTCTCTCCAGAAGGGGCTCCATGGCTTCTCCTTGACTCCACCTCCTTTCTTCCAGCATTCAGTGTAGTTTTCCCCACCCAGCTCTGTTCCACCCTACCACAGGCTCAAGACAGTTTCTTTATTAACCAATGGTATTCACAGCATACAGGGGAATCCCATATGAGTAAGATAGGCATAGAGAAACACTATTTTATGATCTCACACGCAGAATGTTTTACAAATCAAGGGCCAGCAAGATGGTGTATGGGGTAAATGCACTTGCACACAAGCCTGATGGCCTAAATTCAATTCTCAGAACCCACATAAAAATGGAAAAAAGAACAAACCCACAAAGTTGTCCTCTGACCTCCACTCACCTACTATGGCGTATACATGCCCCACATGCACACATTGTATGCATCTGCAACTCAAAAGTGCACATGCGCGCCTGCACACACACACACACACACACACACACACACACACACTGGCCTAAGCAAAATGTTTTCAGTGAAAATTAGACAGATGATTCAGAACTTGAGTGGTCCTGGCTACTTTGAGCCTGTTTAACTGCCATCTGTTTGAGCATTTCCCTCCTACCCGTGTGGGCTTCTCTGAGCTAAAAGATAATTCACATTGGCCTGTGCCCTTGTCTGGTCCCCACCATTAACCCTTGAGACCTCAGTCCCAACTCCCCCAGTACGTTTTATTCTGCTAATAGGAATCTGAAGATAACCCTAAAACTCACCAGTTGATATAACTTCCTTAATTCTCTTCTCTAAAAATAGGCTTGCCCCCCCCCCTTTTTTATAGTGGCTGTCTTTTTGTAAATAATCCTACAATAAATCTGCAAATGTGCCCAGCATTTTAGGTCACAGTGCTCAGAGCTGAACTGATGTAACAGGAGCCAGGTGATCTCTTCTTGATCTTCTAGTGGTATGTGTTACACCATCTCCAACATGGTGATTGGACTCAGAGAAATTTCAACCAAGCAGGAGTTATCATGACTCCACTTTATCTCAGAAACCATTACCTCTCATGCCCTTAGAAAGGGGCCTCGCCCCTCCTCGGTCACTGTGAGACTACCTTTAGCTGCACATCTACGGAGTTCATCACAGTAGTGTGCAGAATAGGAGCTAATGGATGGAGAGAATTAGAAGAACCTGAATTTTTCACAAGCGTAAGAAGCATCCAAGGTGTCTACAGTACTTCTGCTTGAAAGTGGAACACAGCAAGGCTGGGGTTGTGCAGTAGTTCCCAAAATGGAAGCAGCCTCCTTTATCCACTGCTTCTAGTGTACTGAGATATGAAGAATAGCACTTTCTAAGTGTTCTGGGAAGAGCAAAAAGTCCCCAGGGTTCCCTAAATAATTGCTGAACACTAACTCCTTAGGAAGCCGCAGTGATCATTTTCACAACTTCCACAATCCAATTCAATATGTTCTCATTTTCAAGAACCTTTTTAAGAACTGTGATGTCTAAAAAGCAAGTTTCAAGTCTTTAAAATAACAAATGGATTACAATACTTTATCCTTAAGCAAAACTCATAAACAATATAACAATATAAGGTAAAATTCAAAATAATCATTATAACCTTTTAAATATAATGCAAAGGAAAAACAATAGTTAGCTGACATTAATTATATGACTATTCAAGTTAGTGAGACACTAATTTGTCCCGAAAGGAAAAATCACCCTGCAAACAAGACAGGAGTCAAGAGGGATGCAAGTGCATTGAACCATGACTCAGTAACCTTACCACTGCCTTCTGAGGGATGATATTTCAAAATCATGACCATCTTTTAGTAAATCTCCAAAATCAAAACCAAAGTCCAGTCAGTCTTCCATTGATGTATAAGTAGTGATTGTCTTAGAAAAACGTATATTAAAGATCATTCCAAAGTGTTTATATAATATATCCTAAGTACAAATAATTAGAAACATATTGTCCCCACACCAAGAAAATGTTCACCACATTAAAGTCACAGAACTTTTGAAACAACCATTTCCAGTATTGTTACATCCCACCCACTACAGAGGTCTAGAAGTCTTGACCTCCACAGAATAATGGTTGGCCAGGGCAGATCCACATATGTGGTCCTAACTCAAATACACTTTAGGGAAAAGGTTGTCTTTAGGAGAAAGAAAAATAGTATGGTATGTTCCTTAGAGCCTTGGAAGCTTCATGCATTCATTAGATTCAAGAAAATCTATCCTGGAATGCAACTTTGGACGGCCAAACCTGGGAACCTGGTGTAGGAGGTCCTTCTTTCTTTATGTTGCTTTCATTGGTAAATAAAGAAACTGCTTTGGGCCTGTTAATAGGGCAGAATTTAGGTAGGTGGGGAAAATTAAATGGAATGCTGGGAGAAAGGAGGCAGAGTCAGAGGAACGTCATGGAACCGCCAGAGACAGACACTGGGAATTTTACCCGGTAAGCCATGTGGCGATATACAGATTAATAGAAATGGGCTAAATTAATATGTAAGAGTTAGCCAATAAGAAGCTAGAGCTAATGGGCCAAGCAGTGTTTTAATTAATACAGTTTCTGTGTGGTTATTTTGGGGCTAAGCTAATGGGGCAGCCGGGACAAACAAGCAGCCTGGCTCTCCTTCTACAGGAACCAGTGCTAAGACTTTAATGTTGGGGCCAAAAGGCCAAATGCCTACTGGTAGAGAGGCAGAGGGAGACCACACTGAGGGCTGGTGATTGGGGACCTGATTTCTACAGGCATCAAAGCACTGATGACTGAGTGCTTTGATGTGAGTGACTGATGTGCTGAGTACCGCACAGTTTCGTCCTCATCACCAGAACCTTCAGAACTTTATTTTTACATGAAATTTTCAAAGTTTTAAAAGCTCGGTTTGTTTTCACCAAAGTTGGTCAAATAAAGCATAATTGAAATATGTAATATGTAATCTCTACTTTGCAAAACAGAAGTGGAAAGATACATAAAAAATAAAAGGAAATCGGAGATTAGACAGCTCATCAAGGAACAACACAGGGAACCCCTGCTAAACATCTTTGTGAAACAGGTCAAGCACCAACAATAAAGTAATCCTATGGATTCTATATCTCAAGGCTCTACTCTAAAACATCCCAACAGCATCCAAAGAGCTGTACAAGTCAACAAGAGACTATCTCTTCAATATAAAACATAAGCAAACAAGGAAATCATTTAAAATTAATCATAAATTGTTAGTAAGCACACAAAAAAAGTCTGGTGTTAATTGTATTTGATACAACAAATTTCTGAGGATAAAAATATCTTGGTCCTAACTAACATATGATATCCCAATGTTTTTTCAAGGTTGATCTAGTTCTGTCCTCAAGAGAAATTTAAATATATCTTATCAAATTATGTGCCTGTGTGTCTATGTGTGTCTATGTGTATGTTCTTATGTTACCCAAACTGAATTGAATTATGGGTATCAAATGATTACTAACCCTGAGTAACCAGGTTATAAACTCAAGTAATCATCATCCCTGGCTCCTCAGGTTTTCAATTCAGGAAATGACATGACAAAAACCTACAGGGTGGGGGGAACGGACAAAGCAGAGCTTGGGGTGTTGTCCCACACTGTAACCCTGATACTTACTGCTTAAAGCAGGAGTTTTGTGAGTTCAAAGATCACCTGGACTACAGTGAGACAGTATCAAAAGAAGGGAAGAAGTGATGGAGGGATGAAAGAAATGGGCCCAGCTATGGAGTTGAATCTTTTTTTTTTAATATTTATTTATTTATTTATTATGTATACAATATTCTGTCTGTGTGTATGTCTGCAGGCCAGAAGAGGGCACCAGACTCCATTATAGATGGTTGTGAGCCACCATGTGGTTGCTGGGAATTGAACTCAGGACCTTTGGAAGAGCAGGCAATGCTCTTAACCTCTAAGCCATCTCTCCAGCCCCCTGGAGTTGAATCTTAATGATTGCTTATCTAGCATGTGCTAGACCCTCCATCCATAGCAGCACCACACAAATAAAATAAGAAAGCAATACAATAATGAGCATTAATCTAAAAAATGGCAAGACTATTATACTGGAAAGTGGGAACAAGATAGGAGCTTTCAGCACACCTTCCAGATTGTTTCTGCAGCAACTCCCCAGTTATCTCTGCATAGGAAACACCAAGAATTTCCAACCAGACAGCTGAGGCTGCTGGGGAACAGCTCATTCTGCAGATATGTGGATCAGTGTTGGGTGAGACAGGCTCATTTCATAAACAACCCCACCCAGACAGAAAGTTTACAGTCACTCTCCAGCTCATTTGGCCAAACCAAAACCAGATGAAACCAGGGTCTGTAGAACAGCAGCAGGGTCTGTGGCCCATATAAAGTAATGGAGACCATCTGACTATTCAGTAAGGGCCAAGTGATCCTGAGCGCATTCATCATATAATTGTATAAAATTCTGCAAAGACATTTTTCTGCTGCCCATATGGACAGAAAGAAGTCTGGGTAGGGGAAAGAACAAGCTATATGAAATGTTCCAAAGGCAGTCTTACTAAAAGACTCACCATGAAATTATAAACTGACTTAAACATGTGGTGGAGACAAGAAAACAAATCAATTTAAAACCTAATAATTAGTGGATTTTTCATTCATTCCTTTGCATGTCCGTGGTTTCTATGCAAAATTATGTTTTTTTTAAAGTATTGACTCCTAGCTTTTATAGATTTTACAGCTACATGCAAAAATTGGAATAAGGACTAAAAAAAAAAATCTGTGCCCTGAAGTGTTACAAGGTTATTTTTTTGTTTGGCTGCTATTGTTCTTGTTATGTTTCTGTTTTACCTTTCGTTTTGTGTATACAGAGTAGTGTCCACCCAATTGATAACGTGCTAACTAACGTGTTCTTTCTATCATCAAGAGGTACTGACCTGCACATTTTTATACCACAAACAAACCAAAACATAAACCGCAAAAGTGGCCTGGTAAGATAGTTCAGTATGTGAAGGTGTTTGCCACATTCTGATTATCTGAGTTTAATCACTGGGACCCACATAGTAGAAAGAAAAAGTCTACTTCTCTGCATATTGTTCTATGGTCTACACACACACACACACACACACACACACCGCTGCTGCCGCCACCGCCAGTAAAAAATGTTGTTTTTGTTTTTTAATTCCTTGTGGATCACAGGCCAAGTGAATTACAAAACTTGGAAGAAAACACTGGCAAAAATCTACTTAACCTTGAAGTAAGCAAACAGGCATTACACTGAAAGCACAAATAAAACTTGGTTTTATTTCATTTTGGTTAAATATTTTCATGCTACAAATGATATTATCAAGAAAAGAACAGAAGAAGAGAACAATCTTCAAATCACATACCTGATAAGGAACTTGTATACAGAATGCAGAAAGAGCTTTTACAACTTAATAGTAAAAGACTGACAAGCCATGGTAAAAGCAGGAAAAGGATCTGAGAGGACACCTCTCTAAAGGAGACAGCAAATAGTAAGCTAGCAGGGACACTAAAAGACGTCTAACATCACTAATGGGATTAAATCTACTGGAGAACAAAGCCAGTCAAGGAACTCTATAGGAAACATCTAGCATATATAAGCCTATGGGAGACAGGAAGTCATGTGGGGGTTGTCTGGAGAATTGCTGTTGGTACACTCATTTCTTTTTGAGATGCCCTAATATAACTACAGTCATCCACATAGGATTCTATGCAAAGGTTAACAATGAATTTAATATTTTAAGTAGGTAGCTTATATTGTATACTAATTTTATCTCAATAAAACAAGGCAATTCTACATTTCCTACCTAAGATACTTATTCTGTCTTCTGGATCACTACGGCACATAGGGACAGAGGTTTGCCTTTCTTTCCTCTAAGGCCATGTTCCCTTCAGCGTCTTGAAGGACCCATTCACAGGGGTAGAATGTCAGACATCCTGCATATCAGATATTTACAGTACGATTCATAAGAGTAGCAACAGACAGTTATGAAGTAGCAATGAAATAATGTTGTGGCTGGGGTCATCACAATATGAAGAGCTGTACTAAAGGGTCACAGTGTTAGAAAGATTGAGAAGCGCTACTCTAAGGTGAATTTGAGAGGCAACTCATGCCCAGACACAGGCTCCTTACAATCCCTGATGAGACACATGAGAAGTCACAACCCCAAATACACCAGCAGGCACACTTATCCTAAAAAGAGGGACACAGGGAAGCTGAAAACCCCACACCAGCATTATCTCCATCTGTCACAGGGCGTGGAACATCTGCCATCTCTGATTAACTGGAAAGTAACCCACATATCAGCTGCCTTTGATGGCCCCACTCCTACCCTGTTCTGCTTCTCAGAGGCTTGCCTGCATATGACACTCTACATGCCTGTGTCTGTGATAGTCTACATGTTCTATCCTGCCTCACACAGATTCATCCCAGTCCTTCACTCTGTAGAAAGGACATTACACACATTTAGGAAAACCTCACCTAAGGACAAACCTTAATTCATACATATCAGTGTAGAAACAGATATAACATCCGAGGTAAAACAGAGACTTCCAAAGAGAAGTCCCAAATTCAATGAAATAGAATTGACCTGGGAGAAAGCATAAATTAAGGAAATTTAGGGTAATCTTAGACAATAAAATCTGATCAATTCTTTAGAAATTCAAAACGATGTATCTATGAAAGAAAAGACTACAATGAAGATTAATAGAAAAGTGACTAAAATTATAAATACAAGCATCAAAACAGAAAAGTTTAGGAAGAATGTCAAGTTATAATTTAAAATAAGAATGAAAACCTAAGAGGCACAGAAGATAAACACAATCAACCTATTACCTGTGTAGTAAGAACCTTAGAAGTAAAAGTAATTATAAAATGAGTAGAGTGGGAATAAGTGAAAAGTAATAAAAAAGTAGTATCTCCAGAGGTAAAGTAAGTTACGACAGAAAGGGCTCCCCAGTAGTCAGCCAGAACAAGACTCATCCTCATGACGTATAGGGCAGTGCAAAGACGCCTGGACGAAGATCAGCAAGAACGAGCAGACGATAAATGAGGAGCAAATATCAGCCCTGTCAGCACCAGGGGACCGAGGAGTTTGAAGCCAGGGTTACAGAGCTCCAACGGGAAAGGGTAAACTAAGACCAGTTCCTGGGGGAAAGCAATGAATCATGGGTATAAAATGTCCAGACACACAGCTTTAGAACTCTTACCAATCTAGATCTTCTGAAGTGCGTGTGCGCCCGCGCACACACACACACACACACACAAGGATGAGGAAGGAGACCCAAGCAGCACACCTAAGCAGGATTATGTGTAAGTCTACAGAGAAGAGCTGCATAACGGCCTAGAAAATTTTTAGTACAAATTAAAACATCAGAAGATTAGAACGAGAATCATATCTCTCAGAGAAAAACATATTCCTTCTACAAATAACATAGTAAAGATATGAAAAAGTAATACCTAATCAGTCCATGTAACAACACGCTCTTCCACTCCCTAGATTCCTTCCAGTGCTCTGGTGCGCTCTCCCACTAGTGGCCAGCAGAGGGCGCACACATAGGCCCTACTTCTCTTCAGCGTCAGGTGTAAAGGCCCACACTATGTGGATTTGGCAGTTCTTAAGTACAAGAGTTGTTCAAATATTTAGAGTCAGTCTGTATTAGAAGCACAAAAGTCTCTCTATTTTTATAATATAAAATGTAGATACCACAAGTCTGGTAAGAGCAAAGACAGATCCCAGAGGAAAGGAATCTGGGGAAGCAGAGACCACACATCCTTATCTCATGAGGTCATGAGCAGACTTCTTGATCACCCTGAAAAGTGAAGTTTTACATGCTAATACTTAAAAATCCAAGCAAAAGAACTCTCTCTCTCATCATATGCGTCTGCTTCAGAAAAACTGATGTGGGATTCCCCTCTGTATGCTATGATTATGTTTTATTACCATTGGTTATTAAAGAAGCTGTTTTGGCCAATGCCTTAGTAAATAAAGCCAGGCGGAAAATTCAAAGAGAGATAGAGAAACCTGGTGGAGTCAGGGAGATGCCCTGTAGCTGCTGAAGGAGAAAGCGCCATCTGGCAGCCAGAACCTTACCAGAAAACTACAGCCTCGCAGTGATACACAGATTGATAGAAATGGATTAACATATAAAAGTTAGCTAGAAATATGCCTAAGCTATTGGCCAAACAGGATTGTAATCAACATAATTTCTGTGTTATTAATCGGGTCTGGGTGGCCAGAAAATGAAAGGGCAGTCTCCCACTACAAAAGACTATATAAGCCTCTTTCTTTTTTTTTTTTTTTGATTTTTACATTAGAGAATTAGTATTATCTGTGGGGCGACTGTCAGCAATGTTCATGAAATCAAAAAAACACAGAGAAGGACAAACTGATGAGTCAATGGCCCGAACTTACTGCCAGGGATGGAGCCTTGGCTGAGGGTGATAGGAAAAGGCTCAGAGAAAAAGGCTAAGGACCACTGTGTTAGCAGTGGAGCCCAAGTAATGGGGAGGGGCAGCAGCTGACCCTCCTGATTTTTGTGTCTTGTGTAATTTAGTCAGTAATCCACTTCCTAAACAGACATACACTTTGTTTTAAAAATAAAAATCAAAAATTCACATTATAGTTAAGATAACTAATTATTTATCAATAAAAATCTCTACATCTAACAGACTAAAAGTAAATAAACCCATTTCCCTGATTAAATTTGGCAATGAGAATATAAACCAGAAAAGTATTTCTGTTAGGCAGTTTGATAAATGGGGATTTTCATTTAGTTAAGATCTAAAGCTATTTTACTAGATATGCTAGAACAGCCTGGAATTCAAAACCTAGGGAGGATGAGGCAGGAGGACAGTAAGTTCCTGGGATAAGTTGTAGGAGTTTGCCCAGCTTCGCTACACATACACACAAATGGTCAATTAAAAAGCACATAAAATAAGAAACAAACCCTATCACTAAGGCCTGGAACGATATGTGGGGCAGAGTATGGAGCAGTCATCTATTCAAAACTGAACACACAGGTACACACTGAGAAATGGAACATGAAAATATAGATACGAGAGGGGAACTACCAATGTAAGGAACTTTTGTGTGGAATTAGGAACGTTCTTTCTTCTTCCTTTCTCCCCCGTTCACATTCCTATGGCAGCACAGGGGCAATGGGAGATCCTGGAACCAGATCATCGGGCTCTGGTTCACAAACCAAACACAACCCTGTCTCCGTTTCTCGGCTGCTGCTGAGCCGAAAACACTGACAAAAGGCAACACACAGAGAGGGGCTATTGCCTTTCAACTAGTTCCAGATTCTATGCAGTTCATCATTGCAGGAACCCGAAGCAGCTGCTTACATCTACATTCAAGAGTACAAAGAAATGAACGCATGCATGCTTGCTGCTCCATTCCCTTTCCATTCATACAGTTCAAGGCCCTACCCTAAGATGGTGCCACTCACGTTCAGGATGAGTCTTTCCACCTCAGCTGACCAAAACTAGAAAAACCTCTCACAGGCATACCCACAAGCCAACCCAACCTAGACAATCGTACACTGAGCCTCTCTTCCCAAGTGTGTCAATTTAACAATGAAACTAACCACAAACCAAATAAACTTGTACCTAATACCCCATTTTTTCTTATGTCACTATCTGCATCTTTTACAAACTTTCAAAAATAATTTATTTATTTTTAGATCATATGCACTGGTGTTTTGTCTGATTGTATGTCTGTACGAGGGCATCGGATATCCTGGAACAGGAGTTACAGACAGTTGTGAGCTGTCATGTGGATGCTGGGAATTGAACCCCGAGTCCTCTATAAGAGCAGTCAGTGCTCTTAACTGCTGAGCCATCTCTTCAGTCCCACTATCTGTATTTTTAAATTCAAAGAGAGACACAGACTGTTTCCTAAGCATGTGCATGTCTTCCTCATATGCTGCTGCTTTATCTTAGTGGTTTTTTCCCTTTTATATTTGCAGAAATTTATTTTATAGTTTCACAATATTCCATTGCTCTCACTCTTTGGGTCTTGATACCTGTGTTGTAAATGTAAATGATGGCTCTCCTTCCCATAAAGGCTCCTTGCTCTGTGCAGATGATACTAATTGTGAGCTTGTAAGTTTAGAGGCTATTTGTTAATGTAGAGCTTAACATGTTCACAATTACCAAAGTGGTCCACAATTTTGCATTAAATTCAGCAACAGTTTGTAGCATTTCACCATTCTAAACCCAGTTTTATGTCACTCTCTAGACTACTGTTGGTGCTCTCTCCCAACTTTGGGCTTTCATTCCACAAGAAATGAAGTTGGCCCCTACATTCAGAACTCTGGGAAAACTGGTATATCAAGTCACAGCCCCATACAACAGCTTCTAGGTAATGTACAATTTTTCTAGTCATAACTTCCATGAACAATGTCCAGTTTTGCATAAACTTCATGCTAGTTTCTTGTCTTGAAACTAATGGGCACATGGATTGCTCTTATCAGAGAGGAAAAAAATAACCCTTTCCTAGGTCCCCTGCTTTCCTCTGAGTTTGGCTTCTTCTTTGTCCAGCACAGGGGATGCCTTACTTTCAAACTGTCCTGTCTACTCAGGGTCTGCTGTTTTCTCCTGTTCTGCATCAACTCAATCCAGTGTGCTGTAAGAGGTCTCTGAATATATTCCATACTTTAGAGGTGTCATATTAACAGGAACCACTATATATTTTTTTTTAAGTTTGGATACTCCATACCATTGATTCAACTCTATAACCCTAAGAAAACTACAAGTTTGGGTACAATTACCAGACATAAAAAATGTTGACAACAGGAGGGACAAGGTGAAGGACAAAGGACATTAAAAATATCATTTAACAAGTCTTAGTAGTAAAGAGATCTTTGTATTTTAACATTGTAATGAAAAATGTTTCTAAAGTTCTATTATTTCTACATTTATCTATAATATAATATTTAGGGCTGGAGAAAGGGCTCAGCTGCTAAAGGCTAAGCCTACAACCAAAAATATAATACAATATTTATAGGACTACATTTTAAATTATGGTAATGACTCCAAAGGACTTATAAAACATTATCCTTAACTGGTATAGTCTTAAGACTATAAAATTACATATTCTCTTCCCCCTTCCATCTTCTTCTTTGGTTCTACAATTTGGACTTAAATTTTCAATCATCTTCTCACATGCCTTAACATTAACGATACGGAAAAAGGAAGGAAGAAAGGAAGGAAAGAAGGAAGGAAGGAAGGAAGGAAGGAAGGAAGGAAGGAAGGAAGGAAGGAAGG